>JABUQX010113781.1:22500-32269 GCA_015478945.1 Trachelipus rathkii
TGACTTTTGAAGAATGTGTAAGCGCATCTGAATCTGAAACTGAGTATTAAAATTGCTGTACGCAAAAATTAACCAATTCAAAAAACAGACCCAACATTTCCTACTCGACACCACAGACTTATTATCGACATCCATTTTTATACACATTTTTGAAGAATTTAACTATCAGCATTAGGAGAAAGCGTTTTTTAAATTTTCCTTGCCAATTTGTCATACCCGAACGGTGTAACGTGTCATATTGAGAAGATAAAAGATTGTGTAATATTTACAAGGAAGATCTCGAAGGCCCAATTGAGATTTAGTAAAAGCAGAATGGATTTATGAAGTTTGAAATGGCATCAAACAGGCACAGGTGCGCCCAAAAACTGCAATAGCTGGAACTAGCTTCTGTTCGCAGTCACAATTTTCCAAATATTTACATCTTTGTTGCAAATAATGGCAATTTACCCGTGTTTAATGCTTCAGTAGAAGGAGAAGCTTTTCAACATTAAAGACTTCTGAAAACTACTTGAGATATACTATTGGGATGACAAGTCTTACTGGACTTGCCTTTCTCTACAAACACTCGAAATATTGAAATAAAATGAAGATGTTATCTCGGACTTCGCTCACTCTCATGTCAGAGCGATTAAATTTAGCAATTTAGGTAAGATGATTTTAGTAATTCATTTAAATTTCCCATATTTTCTTAGGAATTTAATATTTGTCCTTTCACTTTATATATATATATATACTATATATATATATATATATAATATATATATATATATTATATAATTATATATATATATATATATATATAGAAGATATATATTATAGTAGGGTAATATGTATGTTGTGTGGACTCAGAAGAACGATTTTTTGGTTTTGGCCGCCCCGCCGATAAAAAAATTGTCTGGATAGGCGACGGTAGTAATGATATAGAGTATATAGTATATATAGTAATAGTTAATGTATACGAGTAGAATATAAATGGTAATAGTATATATGTATTATAGAGGTTGAATATATGACTCATAAGTATAGTATGATACGTATATAATATTAGGTAAGTATACCCTATATATTTGTATAATAATTACTATATAGGTATATATATACTATTTATATAAATATATTATATTATATGGGCGGCGTTGGTATTACAGACCCTTGCTAAGGAGCTTAAATTTGTAGAAATCAAAAAATTGACTTAATGTAAAAGACTAAGGTTGAAAAATAAATATTGATAAATAGTAATCATTAGAATTTTTTTAACTTATTCTTTTCTCATAATTAATTAAAATTATTGGAAATATTAAAAATAAAAATGAAACATAAAATGACTTATGGTAACTATTTTGAAAACACTGAAGACCTTTTCCACCTCGATTAGGGAAGTTTATAGTTTCTTTCGCAATTTCAGTTTATTTAATAATATTAAATCAGGTTTCGTTAACAAGATTACATGTATAGTTTAAAAATTATCATTAGGCAATTTACACAAGGTTTTTAAAGAATAATATCAGGTCAAACTACATTAATTTGCGAAATAATAATTCATGATTAGGCCAATGAGTGATAGAAATGTGGATTTTGATATAAAGAAAATTTCTGTATATATATAATATATATATATATATATATAGTTATGATGTAGATATATAATATATATATATATATATATATATATATAATATTATATATATATATATATATATATATATATATTATATATATATATATATATATATTATATTATATAGTATATATATAATTTATATATTATATATATATATTATATATATAGTATATATATATATTATATATATAATATATAGTATATATATATATATATATATAATATATATTATATATTATATATATATATATGGGGGGAACAGTTTCATACTTCTCATTTTGACAATTTTAAAGTTTTCGCTAACCGAAATGTACTCAATTATCTCTTCAGCGACAACTGAGAAACCCATAAACTGCTTCAATTGAGTAAATTTTTGACTGTTTTTCTCTTTTATATATATATATATATTATATAATATAACTATATATATATTACTTATATAGTATATACTATATATATTATAATATATATATATATATAGTAATATGTAAATATTTATAGTCGGTATAGGGCCTAGATATATATATATATATTAGTGAGTATAATATATATATATATATATATATATATATTATCTATTATATAGTATAGTATAGATATCATGATATAATAATAGATATATATTATAATATCATATAGATATATATATATAGTATATATAGTGATACATATATATATATTTCCCAATAGTGCGTATTAATTATTATACTATATAATTTTCACAGCTTAAGCAATATATTGTATCTAACCCTGAAGATTATTTAACAGGCGATCAAAAATATTTATCTCTTTGTTTCTAAATTTTAATTTTTAATATTAATAAAAATAATATCAAATATTAATATTAATATAAATAATATCAAAACAAATTAAGAAGTATATGTTTCAATAGAAATCGAGGAAGAATATTTGCCAGTCGCTAGAGGGAAGATTCTAGTTTAAATGACGTCTGTTAAAAATTGAAGAAGAGATCTCTAGAGGAGGTATATGATCACTACGACCACTGAAAGAAAGTGACCTTTCTGACTGGACAGGCGAATATGAGTAGTGGTGCAAAACACAATTTAAAAAAGTTTTAGAGGTATTTTAACTGTCGAAAATATGGTGCTATTTTAGATTGCCAAGGAGGACTATATTTTAATAAAAAAAAAATATCAAAGATTTTCCTAGAAACAAAATGGACAAATCTAACACGATGAGCGTAACACAAGTTTGGGGTGGAAAGTTAGTGCAAGTTGTTACGATCTAGGAAAGTTTTAAAGCGGTTTGTTGAAACTTAGAAGAACTTGAATGATCAAGGATATTAAACTTTTTCAGAAAAAACTCAGAATCTTTGACACAAGTTTGTAATACAGGAAAACCAATTTTTTTAATGTTTATTTATAACACAACTTTGAATTCACTCCAACCCTTTTCCATTATGATATTGACAGTTGCAGGCTCCAATAATTAATGTGAGAAGCAACTGCTATTAGAGGTAGACTGACTTCTGAGTGGAAACTTGTTTGCTTATGAGAATCGTTTTGAGAATTGCACTGAGAATTATCACGCTGTTGTCAATGTTAATGCGAGAGGAAGTGAGAAATGCTCACGTGAGAAATCGAAATCTAAAGGATTGAAAAGATATAAGGAAAACGGAGGTATTAACAGTACTTGTCTATGGACTGAACTAGTTGCCATAGCGGCAGATTAAGGGAAGGAAGTTGTGAACACCTCAGATTCCAAACTTGCTAATGGCGCTTGTAAGGTCACGCCATTTTATTGATAGTAATTAAAAATATTAAGAATTTTTAAAATGAAATTGTACTAGCTGTGTCACCAATGTGCGAACATTTGTTTTGTCTAAATTACATTTGTTACTTCAACGCTATAAGCGTGCCTCGTAAGCAAAAATATATTTATCTTACTCTAAAGGACTAAAACTCAATGTTTATTTTTCAATTAAAACGAGAGAGAAAAATGCTACTAACAGAACTTTGGGCCTTTATATATGTTCATGCATAACTACAGCATATAATATGAAGGAAGATGATTCATCACCGTTGTGTGTGATTATGAGTACAAGAATGAAGAAGTTGTTAGTGATGAGAACAGTATCACATGAAAATATGGTTTGTTTTTGCTGCGGAAGAGTTTTTTATCTTTTTTATTTTTGTAGTGTTAAAAAAAAAGCATCGTAAAAAAGAATTGTGGTGCGATCATTGTCTGAGATCATGTGAGTTTCTCTTTTATTGAAGCATATGAAATATATATTACTAGGGGGTGATATAGAGTACTATATAGTGATAGTATAATATATAATGATAAAGTATGGGTTAGTGTACGTTATAGAGATATATATAGTTTTACTATAATATAGGTTAAGTATATATATTAGTCCGTATCGTAGATGATAGACTGTTGGTACATCCTGAAGAAAATCCGATAAATAGATATGTATGGATACAATTAAAGTTATTATATGTAAGTTGTATAATGTAGTAATATATATATGATATAGTGTTATTACTGATATAGTGTTAAGTATTAGAGGTACATATGTTAGTAGGCAGTGCTAAGTATTATATACTCATAAGCTATACTTATATAGGTATTGGACGTATGAGAGCTATATACTATCAGTAGTTATATATGTATATATTATATTAATATAGTTGGTAGAATAATAAAATATTATATGATGATATACCTAATAAATAGTTACTATGACTAGAATCTAGAAACCGCATCGCCAGAAAAGAATAATTCTGAGCGGCTTACGCCCTGATTATGATAGTATATGGTTTTCATAATACTTTAGGATATTAACGTAGTACGCTATAGTATATAAGTAAATGTTTATTAAGAGGTCTAGATATTGTTTTAAGGTTTAGACTGCTTAATAAAGTTAAAAAAAAATTGGTAGGGACGTAGTTTATTATATATGGAATAGTAGTAGCTATCTGTATAGTATATATCCATGATGGCTTGATATATAGGATATTATACGTAGTATATATAGGTACTATATGGTAGTATATGCTTGAGTGGAGTGGTTCATATGTGAAGTTTGAGTGGTCATGCGTTTTTTTCAGAGTGCTAGAAAATTCTTAGAGGTTAAGTATTTACATCTTGTTAAATTGTGACTTTGAATGAATTAGGGTAAAAAAAAAAACTACTCTTGAAAACTTTGTTCAACTTCTTTAGTTCATATGAAATTTACTTGAGTCAGAAAAAATGGATGCAACATGGTTTGATATTATTTTATGTTTGTTTATTTTAAGCCGTAATGAAAAGTTTAAGGATTATTGATTATAAATGTTTGGAAATGGTGTTTTAAATATATATTTATATATAGGTATGAATGATGTATGTATATAGAGTACTATAAGTAATTAGCATACGGTTTCGTATAGTTAACTGGTGTCATATGAGTGGATTAGATGGCGTTAGGATTAATAGGTCTTCTCGGTATATAGTGATATGATAATATAGTATCGAGGGTTTATAACATGATTTGAGCATATATACTATAGGCTAGTACATTGGATATTAGTATGAGCTAAGTAGATAGTTAATTATAGTATAATAGGGGTATATTAAATATTTGTAGTATAGGTATATATAAGTAGTATACTAGGTAGTATTGAATAGTATAGTTAGGCCTTGAGTAGGTATGAGGTATATGGTGTATAGATTGAGAGTATTTATATATAACCGGATTGTTTGATTATTTATTATTCGAATGTGTTAAACAAAGCACGTATTGCCGGCTGTAAGCGGGTGTGTGGTACGTGCAGCTGTCACTAATCAGTATTTTCCTGTCATCTCGCCCCACGCCACGCTCCTCCATTGCCTATTCTATCTCTCCGCCAACACTCCTACTCCTCACGCTCTCTATGCGCGCTCGCGTGCGTCTTGCGGCAGCATTTCCTTTATTCGCATCCATCAGCCTCCGGCTTCGCCGCACGCCGCCGGCCTGTCTTCTGTGCCCTTCTCTGCCTTTCTATCCGCCTCCGCTCCGCCAAGAGTGTCCTAACGCGACGGCGCGTCTGTTCCCGTGAACCATTGCTCTCGCAGATGTTCGCAAATCCATCTTTAACGGTTACGTTGCTCCACGCTCTTCTCACCAACTATTCTTCCAATCAGCATTCGTCTCTTTATCACCAGTCCTATTCCGCGCCTAATCCTTCTCTCGCTTTTATCTGAACCCGCACATACCAGGCTCTTCAACGCCTTTCATCCGTCAACACGTTGCCCCAGACGTTCTCGTGGACCTAGTCATTCATCCCCCATGGTTCTGTTCACACCAATTGGATAGTAACCTTTATGTGTGCTGGAACACATATTATCGTTTCAAACATACTATTATCTTAAGTTTAATGTGATAGAATCGCCTGACCCGCGTTTTCATAATGTCCGCGCAGACGCCAGCTCAATGCTCTCATTCCTTCTCCTACTCTGGATTTCTATCGTCTGTCCTTCATCCCTTTCCTCTTTACGACAAATCGTGAATGGCGAATCCTGGTGGGTATGCATAACCCTAAATATCTGAAAACGTTTATCTTGTCGTTGCTAATGAGGCTGAGAGCTCTGGGTAATGTATAGCAACTCCTCTCATAATCTGTGATGGACGCCGCACCGACGTCTCATGCTGTTTCCTTCCTCCCAAACACTAACATTTACTCGCTACCTGGATTTGACTCTTCTAGAGCACAGGTTTGTCGCCACGACACGCTCTCAAGAGCTCCTTCACTCGATAAGTACTACAGCACCTTACTGAATTCTTTTCGCGCTCACATAAGAAGCAGTATCCATTGAAACCAGCTAGAATAGTTGAGAGTCAGGTTGATTCACTTCCACATCAGTATCACGCCTAATCCATCAATTCCACCGCTACTCTCGCCGGTGCCCGTCCCTTCCATCATTCCCTGTACTGCAAAGCCGGACAAGCTCGTCACTAAATAAACTTGAAATAGCGCGCAGGGTGACATAACAGTACCCTGTCTCTGACCTCCCTGCTCTCCGTACCTGGAAGGCCAAATATCTCACTCTCCCTTCCTAAATACTCTCGACGCACACAGAACATTCCTGCTACTTCCTATATGTAGTAGGCCCTATAATACCATTTTACCTAATTACGGCTCGCCTACTTACCATATTGTCTCTGTAGTGGCGCAGCACCTTCCATAAATTCACTACCTTGCGGCTCATCTCACTGGCTATCATAGATCACGATGCTCTTCTCGCAGGATCTAGAAAAGACACCGCATAAAACACTTCTCCTATATATACTTGTTATAGTATGGACCTAATCTCGGAACAAGGGCGTGGCTATGCAATTGTGAATACTGCTATGCCACTCACACAACCCTTTGCCCACCTAGAATCCTTCCTTGTTCTTGGCCCCATTCCTCATCCTCCGATTGTAGAATCGTCGGTTCACCCTCATCCACATCAGGTATGTCTCGCTGCCATCAAGTCGAGCTTGTCCCTACTACAGATAACTGTGCGAGAGAAGAGCAAATGACTGCTATAATTCCGAACAGCTCGCAGGTGCCTATCCCGTTCCCTCTTAATAGCAGGGAGGAAACCAAAACAACTATCGGCCTGCCAATCCCTGCGGAACCTCTTCCCCTCCTCCAAGCATAAGAAGTTAGAGTAATAACGCTATACAGCCATTCCTCCACCTCTCTGTCTCCCTCCCATCTGTAACATTTCATACTCACAACCATCTAAGACCTGTGGAGCTTTCCGCTTTTTTTCGCGTTTGAGGTTAACGCGCGTAAATATAGATTCGTACTTATCATTTGTATTTACCATAGTCCTATTCCTGCCGGCCACTTGCTCACGCGCGACTCAAATCCTCGGCCTCTTGTAAATCGCTCTCTGTTCGCATACGTCTCCCAACTCTCAGTTTTCGTGAGTTCAACTATAATCCTTCTAAATATCCCGTGCCACATTTCTTTTTCCTGCATCTCGCTAATCGCTAGACCCTCGCTAGTCCATCCCCTTGCCGCGCTGCCCTAAACCGCATGCTACGCCCTAAACGGCTCGTCTAATCTTTCTTCCTCTGTTTTGTATTTAACTATCTTCCAGAGATATCGCTTGCTCCCTGTTTCAAAAGTTTGTCTGTCACTTTTCTACATCTCCATTCATTATTGGGCTATTCTCGCTGCGCTCGCTTCTCCAGTCCGGCCCTCTTTGGGCTTGGCCACTTAAGCTACCCTTCCTGATAGTTCCTGCGTGCGAGCTTTTCGCCTTCTCCTCTCAGTTGCCGGCAAGGTCTCATGGTTCAGCATAAACCGCCTTCTGTTTTTTTGCACTTCGTTTCATCACTAACTTCTTTCACCCGTCTCTTCACTGTGAAGCAGCCTAGTTCACGAGTGCTCGCTTTACCATTTACTACATTTGCTCCACTGTTGTGTTATCTCCAGCATATCTCCTTCTGGCCTCTTTCACGAAATTGTCTCTTGGTTAAATCTCATGCCAGCGTCGCGCTCCTCCCACTTTCCGACGCAATGTTCCGTCCTCTCACAGTCCCTCACAGAGCAGTGAATACCGCCTCCTAAAGCTCCGCTCTTACACATTGCGCAGTTCATCTAATTTTTTTCGCAGACCTTTATTGACTTCTATGTTCCTCTTTTTTCTACTTTTCCTAACGCGGTGGGTACCTCTCCCCCTTGACCCTTATAACGCTAGCAACGCACCAAATAGTGATCAGATAACCCCCTTCCTGAGTGAGTGGTCGTGTGTGTGTGTGTGTTGTGTTGTGTGTGTGTGGTGTGGTGTGTTGAAGTGCAGTAATAACCTAATATATAAATCTATAGACTCTTAAGGAATTGTTATTAATTAAAACTTTTATAAAATATATGTTGAACCTAAAAATCATCGTAATTTTTTTTTTATTTTGAATTTGTGGGTAATTTTTTTTTTTGTGGGCCAATTTATTCATCCGGAAATATGTAGAACTATTTTTTTGTTAATATCCCCATTTAGGGGCTCGAGCCGAACGAGGGGGGGGATAAAGAAAAAAGGGGGGGGGGGGACCGGAAAAAAAAAAAAAAAAAGTTTTTCCGCCCGCGCGTCGGTCGCGCGGGGAAGGCCGAGGAGACGCCCGACTCCTCCATCTTTGCGGTTTTACTGAGGGTTATCTCTTTTAGTTTAAGAAAAAGATAATTTTAATTCCCTTTACGACTATGGTATTACTTTAACTAAGTCTAATGTTTTTACAGTGGTTTTAATTCAAGATTGCAACACAACTATTTTCCAACGTTCTTTCACTTTCACTTGAAATTCCATTGATGCAGTCACTTAATTATTTGGCTAATATTAAATTTTAGAAAAACTTCTTTTTTATATTTAGTTATTTAACGGCATTCAAGGTTGTAACTGGAGCAGCTGGCGGCGTCGTGTAAACTTGGCGTGGAGGGGCTGCAGGTAATATATAATATATATATATATATATATATATATATATATATTATATAAATCAGTAATATATAGTATATTATATATATATATATTATTATGTATATATATATATATATATATATAGTATAAATATTATATATATATATATATATATATATATAATTATATTATATATTTATATATATATATGACTAACAATCTTCGTAAATATTATATTTAAAATGTGTGTGGATAAATTACAGACTTTTTTTTTTTTATATCGATTGCATGCATTCGAAGCACATTCTGTAATTAAAAACACATTACATTTGAACTTTAGATGGAACACTAGATGGAAAAATAAAATCGATTATCTTTTCTAAAATATCAATATCTGATAGGATTACCCTCATACGGACTATTACTTAATTTTTTTATATTTGTGTAAATGTGTGCATAAATTATAGAACTTTTTTTTAAAATATCGATTGCATGCATTCGAACACATTCTGTAATGCAAAAGCCTAAAAAAAAATGTATTTCAGAGGTGTCAGAAACGAAAAATGTCATTGCCTGCTTATCTATGATTTGGCCTCTCTCTCTCTCTCTCCTGTCTCTCTCTCTTCTCTCTCATTCTCTCTCTCTCATCTCTCATATTCATCTCTCTCTCTGCTTCGTCTCGTCTTCTCATCTCTGCATCTCTCCTCTCTCTCTGCTCTCTCTTTCTCTCTCTCGTCATATGTTTGCTGTTTTTGG
>JABUQX010113782.1:7500-10000 GCA_015478945.1 Trachelipus rathkii
TGGAGGACGAGTGGCAGATCACGGACGAAGAATGGTATGTATATACCTTGAGGAAGAGGAAAAATGGGAAAGCACCAGGTGAAGATAATGGATACCGGCGGAAATCTTGAAGAATGTGGAAAAGAAGGAAGTTATGGATGAATCAATTAATGAATAAGTGCTGGCGAGAAGAAAGGACACCTAAAGAATGAAACAGATCAATAATTAATATGCCCAATTTTTAAAAAAGGGGATAAGGCAGACTTTAGAAATTACAGAGGAATTGCTTTGACATAATACAAGTCAGCTCAACATAACACAATATAACACAGCACGAAGCAACATAACACAATACAGTAAAAAACAATTCAGCACATAACATAACATAACATAACATAACATAACATAACATAACATAACATAACATAACATAACATAACATAACATTAACATAACATAACATAACATAAATAACATAACACATAACATAACATAACATAACATAACATAACATAAAATAACATAACATAACATAACATAACATAACATAACATAACATAACATAACATAACATAACATAACATAACATAACATAACATAACATAATTCTTAAGAGAAAAGTGTATAAAGATGTTTATGTACCTATTTAAAGTCACAAAGGTTTTGTGATTTTTAAAAATACAAAAAATAAAGCAATTTTGTTATTCAAAATTTTATTTATTTATTTTGATTATGTGAGTAGAATATTATTAACAGGAAATCTATCTATCTATCTATCTATCTATCTATCTATCTATCTATCTATCTATCTATCTATCTATCTATCTATCTATCTATCTATCTATCTATCTATCTACCTATCTATCTATCTATCTCAAAAACAATCTCAGTGGAGCCTGGAAACAATGATATAAATTCATTAAGGATATGTACTTATAAAATCAATTTAAATACTATAAAGTACCCTATGGGTAACTACGATGTTTCATAATTTCAAGAGATTATGTTGATGGAAAGAGATGCATATTTAATTGATAGTTTATCAGGTATATGAGAATATATTTGGTACAAAAAGAAAACGTAAATGAAACACGCGAATGAAGAACTAAAAAAATTATTTGTATTTTTTGGCTTCCTTTCTAAATTTATATATCCAGTATCTCATAATAACTCGATTTTATTAGTTTTAATTGACTTAGTTTACAAGTTATTAATTTTGAACATTTACCTGCCATATTTTCAAAAAGAAAACAATGTAGTTTTTGGTTATCTAAATAAAATTATGGAGATCGAAGCAATATATAATAAATACGAATCATGATTCTTTAATGCAAACTTAGATCTATCAATCTATGGAAAATTTTTAAATGACTTTGTTAAGAATTTTAAGATAGTTATGATAGATGAGAATTTGCCTAAAAATTCATTTTACTTCTTTCACCGGTTCATAAAACAGCATCCTGGTTAGATCACGTGGTTTGTTCAAACAATTGAAAATATAAATTAAAAATGTGAAAATCCTACATGATAGTTTGTTAATGAGGGAACAAATCAAAAGGGATTATTGTAATGACCTTGACCTCAGATTTGTTTACTGGAAAGAGCTGACTGACCAAGAAATAAAAAAATATATAAAAAAATAGCTTAACCGTTTTAGTGATTTTATAAGAAGAAAAAAATTTACACTGTAATAAATATGGCTATAGAAATGAACGACTATATGCAATAGCATGAACGACTATATGTAATAGAATGCACAAGGCTAGGGAAAACCTTACAGTAAAAATGAAAAACTAAATAAAAATGCATTCCACGTTGAAATGATTCACTGTAAAACGTTCTTCGGAATGCAGTCAAATTCATTACATGGAAAAATAAAGGAAGAAAAGAATCAAACATAGAACTTGACAATATAAAAAAAAGACCAAAATTCAAGTAGGAGTTGAAAATATTTAGGAATATGGAAGAAGAAACAAGAAATAAAAACTCAGAAAACTTAGTAAATAGTTTTACAAACTAAGAAATTATTTTTTAAGTCATATTATGAAAGAGGAAAAGAAAAAATTTGTTACCAGAATATATGGAGAATCTAATAAAAAGAACATAATGGAGAAGTTTTCAAGTTAATTTGAGGCTATATTTGATGATAAATATTGCAAGTCAAATGACAATTATAATTTTAAAGTTATTGCATAGACGGAAGTGTATGAATTGTTTAGTGCTTCAGAGGTTAGAGCATTGCTTCATAAATTGAAGCCTGTCTTAGGACCGGACAATATACATTTGTTTCATTTGAAGTTGGGACTGAAGATTTCAAGAGATTAATAGCAGAGTTTTTTTGAATGTTTGCATTACTTAATTATTTCCCGATCAAAATGCTGAGTGAAGTTATTACTTCAAGAATTAAAGATCAATATGGAGGCTAGTCGGATATTAATAACTACAGAATAATTATGATGATGTCATCTGCTTTCCTCAAGTTGATATAAAAGGGCACATTGGATAGACGAGGAATTTGTAA
>JABUQX010113782.1:17500-20000 GCA_015478945.1 Trachelipus rathkii
GTATATGCGCTTTAAAGAAGGGCGGGAGTCGTCTGAAGACGAGGAGCCTGTCGGCCGGCAGACCATCAACAGTGCCAAATGATGTCACCTCACAGGAGGCAAATTATAGCTGATGAGACAAATCATGCTATGTTGAACCCCCTCTCACATAGGGTAACTGGGAATGAAATTGCTGACAGAGAAGCCAAAATTGCTGCCTCTTCTTTTCGGAGTTGTTCCAGGTACCTCCTGGATGCCATTCGACAAGGCCGCCTCTCATCAACTGATAACTAGCCTACTCTCCGACAAGGCTTTCGGTCTTATTGGCAAGAGTGCTTGACGAGTGATCAGCGGGGAGCAAAATTTAAAAATATAGCCGAGCATTGGTGAGTGGTCTTCCTCCCAACGACGAAAGCGCTTACACGAGGTTATACTCGCACGCCTCCGTATTGGCCACACCAATGTCATTCACAGCCACTACATTTCACGAGACCCTCCTCCCATCTGCAAATTTTGCCGTCGTCATACCCCGCAATCTATTCACCAAATCTTCATTGATTGTCTCAAACTAGACACCATTCGCCGTTGTCATTTTCCTACTTTATGGTCCATAACACCTTCTAAAAGGTTATCCCATAACTTATCTGAATCTTCCCACTTTTGCAGTAACTATTTTCTTGTATCTTCAAGAAATGAATATTCTTTACAATATATGATTTTGTTATGTAATATTAAGACTATTTACAATGTAAGGATTTTTTTTTTACCGGAGTATTCATTTCGCCATTCAAATTTTCTTTGACATTTAAAATGTGTATAAGCCAAGACCAACCCATGGAGTTGATTATTCAACAAAGTAGTGTGATCACTTCTTTGTGGGCCGTGGTGGTTCTTGTACATTAACTCAAATAATATATATATCCTATATATATAATATATATATATATATATATATATATATATATATATATATATATATATTATATATAGTATATATAATATATATATATAGTTATAATATATATATATATATAATATATATATATAATAATATTATATATATATATATATATATATTATATATATATATATATATATATTATATATTATATATATATATATATATATATATATATATATATATATATATATAATATATATATATATAATATATATATATATATATATATATATATATAAACTAATTATTTAGAGTATCAAATAAAAATAGAAAATAAACCTAATTATTGATATAAGTTTCGAATTTGTTTTTGGAAATAGTTTATCTTAACAAGAAAGTTTAAAGAAATTTGAGCCCCGAAGCCAATTTTAGAAAAGAAAGATTCAGGCAACCAATAGAATATTTCCCTGGAAATTCATAACAATTTTTCTAGAAACTTATTATTCATATTTTGATATCAAATAACCCACTTTTCTTTAAACCTATAACTAATTTTTTTGACAATATATTGCTAATTTTAACAACTTTTAACCCTCTTTCTGACAACCGCTAGCTAATTTTCTGGCAAATTCTAGTAAAAATTATATACCAAACTATAACCCATTTTTCTAATAAATCAAAACTCTTTTTTTTTATGAAAAAATTCTTTTTATTTCAAGTGACACACAATGCAAAGAAATTATATATTAAAATAATAAATTAATTAAATTATAATTATTATAAAAATAAGCAGATTATTTTATATTTAATATAATTTATAATTATTATATCAAAATTTATTGTAAATTGCAATATAGATAATTTTGGTAGAAAATTTATAATTTATTGTTATATTAGAAATAAAATAAAATAAATTTCAAATAACATTTTGACAAATTAAATTAAGAATAAAATTTAAATTTGAAATTTCTTTAAAAAAAATTTTTTTAAATATAATTTAATTGTGCAATTTTTAAAATTAAAATTAATAATAATTTTATCTAATATATTAATTATAATATATAATATATTAAAAAATTAATTAATTTTAAATAATTTAAGCCATAATAAATTTATCTTGAATTCATTTTTTAAATTACTATATTATCTTTTAAAATATTATTAATTTTAATTTTTTTAATTAATTTTGGAAATACATTTTAAGTGATTTTAAATTTAAATTTCCTAAAAATTATTTTTATTCCAAATTAAATTAAATTGTGAAATTTTTCTAATTAAAATTAATTATAATAATATAATATTATATTATATTATATAAAAATTAAATTGCTGTCAAATATATATAAAAAAAATTTAGTTTGAATTCATTTTTAAATTATTGTATTATATTTCAAAACATTAATAATTTTAATATAATGAATATTTTTATTAATTTGAATTTTAATAGTTTTCATATTATTCATATAATAAAGATATTAAAATTATAGTTTAAGTTTTAAAATATTTAATAGATATATTTCTCATATTAATATTTTTTGAGATTAAAATTAAAAGATAAAGTTCTGAAAATATTATAAAATATTCTAAACTTTAAAACGAGATTAAAATAAAGTGAATTTA
>JABUQX010113783.1:0-7500 GCA_015478945.1 Trachelipus rathkii
TTTTTAGTTTTTCTGCAAAATTTTATTTGCAGTTGATAACACGTCAATGTAAGGATTTTAATATAGAAAGAAACTATTACGCATAAGCCTCTCACATTCGTACAGGTGATACACAAACGATAATTTTTATATATGTTCATGAAATATATGAGACATATTATGTAAATATATGTATAAATTTTCAAGTAAAGATATTATATATCAATATTTATTTCTAGTTGCCATTTCAGAACAAGTTTTAAGTAAACATCTGTTAATAAGTTAATAAGCGAGACGACAAGAATTTTACAGTTATAATGAATACAAGTCTCGGTAATACTGCGTATAAAACTGAGAATTATGCTGGTATGAGGACAGGCCCAATGAACCCCGTCTATAGTATCTTTACTATTATTTAAAATGAAACGCCGTTATTACATACAAAAATAGCCTCAAAAACAGCAGAACTATTTCCGAGATGTATAGAATCAGAATATTCTATAAGTTTTATGAATATCAAAAGACTAAGAGTATTAAAGTATTTATACTATAAATTTTATAATATACTACCATCTATATATAATAATATATTTAATTGAGATATATTTAAGAGTTATAGTTAAAAAAAATATGTTAAAATATATTTTAAACATGTGAGTGATAAATGCTGCGAAGGAATCTAGCTATGTGTCAACGCTAACGGCTGAGAGGTCTACAACGCAGTGAGCTTTGAGAATTTACGTCACTCGCACGGTCCACAGGTGCCACTATCCACTCATATCAGATAAGGCAAATATCGTATGATAAGAGGGCATTAGCAGAGGTATTGTGCAGTGACTGCATGATTTGCTTATAACAGGAGGCGATGATTGAACCAAATTGACAAATGGCATATCTCTCTCTATGAAATATTAAAAAATATAGTTTACATAGTAGATATATGAATCAATAGAAAATTTACGTCGATTTCCGTTCGACATGTATGTCGTATTTGTAAATACATTATTTATCGGGAGACGATGATGTGGTGATAGAGACATATTTCGTTTTCAGTGCGCATAATAATGGAATAAATACCAGAGATAATTTTGCTTCTCAATAGCATACTGTAAATCTGCGTTCGCGTAAAGTAGATGCGGAGACAGTGCCGTGAGGAATGGAGAATATTATAGGGAATTCAGCGAGCTTGGTATGGACTTCATGCTCGCCGTCGGAAGGGGCGTATTTTAGAAAGTGATCTCTTAGCTCAGATTGCTCGAGGACTGGAACGAGTGTAGAATGACGAGATAGACGAGGCATGGGCGCTCTAGGGATCTTTGAGGTTAGAAAGAGGTCTTGTAGCATAAAAAGAATTATTTCAGACTATGTAGGTAAAGTCGCCTCTATATCTTGAAGTATATTTGTAGGATATATATGAGTATAGAAGATTTTAATGGCAGTGGAACGATGCTAGACCGTAGGTTCTGTTTTAAACGTCCCGCATCTTGCGTTTGTCTTACGCCAAGTGTTTGATCACTTTCTTTCAATAGAGGTACTTTGCGTTGATGGTTTTGATACGCGGTTGGTGTGAGGACGGTTCGGTTGACAGCAAGTGACCTCCGTGTGCGCATCGTAGAGAGAGATAGATCAAATCAAAGTTCCGCGCGAGGATTGCTTATGGTAACCTAAACAGGATGATCGATGCTATCATCAGGAGTTGTCAACTCCATCTACGAATGGGTGCTACTTGGAATGATAGAATGAGGCTTGGAATATTCAGCTACAGAATGCACATATAAGATAGACAAAGTTTTAATATTATAGGACTCTATATAGGCACATTATTAAGTTTATTATATATAGAGGCTGATAGGCTTATTCCTTGTAATAAAGTAATAATGTAGAGGAGATATAGAAGTCACGTTGCCTTAAATGAATATAGTATCGGTAGTAAGAAGTAATATCTATAGTCCTTATGCAGACAGAATGCGTGCAGAGGATTTGTTCAATCTTTATGTCACAAAATGATTAAGAGTCAGTATTCGTTAAGTATGAGTAGCAGGATGAGTTTGAGCATTATAATAAAATAATCGAGTCTGTAATAAATCCTTATCGAGAGAGTCGTGTTAGTTTTCGTGGAACTTTTTAGAATAGCACTGTGGGAGAGGAAAGAGTGGGTAAATCAACTTGATATAAGCTTAAATAATCTTAGAACGTAGAATATGCGATTACTGCACAAAATCTTTGCATAAACATTTAAACTGTAGAGTATACAGTGAAATATCTTCTTGTAGAATATTAGTATAGTCCTATACAGTGATATGGAATAATTAAACTTACTGTATTCTGCAACAGTAGAATGAGTAAAACAATGATGCGGTCTCTTCAACGACCAAAAGAAATAGTAGCTGTCTTAAGCAAAGATTCGATACGAATAATAATTAGGAATGGGTCTTTCACTTTTTTCATAAACATTATTTCACTTAGTAAATAATTATCAACGTGAGTTATCTTAGAACAGTTAAGATATTTACTGCATAGAAAGCTAAAAACACAGAATAGCCTTCTGCGTAGCGCAGGTTTCTGTAGCGTCTCTTCGCACGAAAACCACGTCGAGACTCTCTCGACTAATACTGTACATCATACTATATACTATAATAATTTCAGGGCTTAACAACAGGTGGCGCAGTTGCCCTTCAATATATTTAATTATATACAAACTTTAAATAGAATTCCTAATATACATTGTTTTTTCTCTTAACTAATATGCGTGATTATATAAGTGTATAATAATTCTAGGCTGTATATATATATGATATTATATATATATATATTATATATAATACTATATATTATATATATATAAGTAATATATAGCGTATATACATATATATAATATATAATAAGTATATATATATATATATATATATTAGTATATATATATATTATATATATATACTATATCTATTATATATATATATATATAATATATATATATATTATATATATTATATATATAATTTCGGAGTAGTTGTTAAGGCACTTAATCATGAATCAATAATAATAATAATAATAATAATAATGAATATTATTAATTATTATTATTATTATATATTATTATTATTCTTATTATTATTATTAATTGTCCATAATTTAAATTATAATATTGTAAATTTTTTTTGTCAACAAGTTTACGTGTGCGTACATAGGCCTATTCGTAATAAAAGCCTATTTTATTAAAAAGTGTAAATATATTATTATTATGTAGAATTATTAATTTATTGTCATAATTCTTTTTTGTTTTCAATGTTTTATTTAGCGATTACGATGAAAAAAAGTCATACATTAATTTTGGAAAATATTCACGTTCATTTTCGTTGGAGTACGGGAGTTGTATTGTTTCTAAAATCGTGGACTCTGGAGTCGGGAGTCGTTTTGTTTTTAAAATCGACCTCTGGGAGTTCGGAGTCGGAGTCCAATCTGATTTTTTCTCGACTCCCATCCCTATTTCTTTATTAAAGTTTAAATAAGCTCATTCAGACTTTTCCTTGATGGGGTGAAGGCACCCAATCCATTGAGGGGTGATTGGACCATCTGTTTAAATTTCTCTTTTACATATAAAGTTCATTTTATAATTTTATTTTTACTTAATATATATAATTGTTTTATCAATATTAAGAATTATTGTAAATAATAATGTCATTGATAAAATAAAATAAGAATAGAAATGTGGTGGTCCGATCATCACTCTCGGGTTCAAATTTTCTGAACTTTTTTCATCATTTTTTCGTTTAATTTCTATTCTTAATGTTAAAATGTTACTTGAAATTAAAAGCATTTGAATGTTTATAATTAATAAATATGTATAAAAAGTCAATAATAATAATAAATAAGAAAAAGAATGGTGTCGCGAACCCATCATCAGTTTTTACGGTGGGGTGAATTGAACCAAGTTAGGGCCCCCTAAATGGTGAAAAAAAAAAATTTTTTTTAAATGCCCACTTAAGTTATTGGTTGAAAAAACATTTACTTTGCAGTTTTAAGCTAACATAGCGTCGAGTGTATACCACTTAAAAAATAATTAATATCGCATCCACAATTTTTCATTCATAACAAAAAGATGCGATCTCCTGTTGTTTATTAATTGAAGCCATTTTTATACCGCTAGATTAGTTAATAACTTTTTTTAAAAATAATGAAATCTCTAGAATTAAAGATTATCTAAAATATAAATTGTAAAATTTGTCTTAATAGTTAAATTTACTTGAAATTAAATAAAATTTAAATTTTTTTTTTTTATTTAATTTATAGTGGAGCGTGTCACACTTTTTGTTCCGTTTACCCGATAGTGCTGATTGTGGTAGTATTGTTTTTGGTGATTTTGTTGCTTTTGATTTTAGTAAAGTAAAATATATTCTACATTATGCTTTTAATCTTTACAATCGTTTTTTATAATGTTGAGCGAAGAACGAAACTGGTAGATCAGTAATGTGAATAATTAGATATAAATTTCTGTTTACTATAGATCGGGGATGACCAACAGGTTGATCGCTATTTACTGGTAGATCGCAAAACAATTTTTGTTCGATACATGCCTGATTCATTTACAATTTATCAACATTTGACGAGATGTGAAGAAACAGACTTCTCCTTAATTAACTTTTTTTTCTTATTATCTTTTTTTTTAACTTGTAGATATCTACTTTACATGTATGTTTTTTATAGTATATATATATATTATATATATTTAATATTATATATATATATTTATATATATCTATATAGGTATATATATGGTATTATAGTCATAGATAGGAATGATTATATAGTATATACACTAAATATGAATAATGTGATTATGTTCATTAAAGATCACATAAATATTTTAGTTGTAAAAGCGTAATTTCGGCTTTTGTTCGTAACAAATTCCCAAACAAAGAAGTTGAATTGTGCGTGATAATATGCAATGATATACGATTGTTTTAAGAAATATTAATTTTGTTTAATAATTCTATAGTGGGTTGAATGAGTTATATTTCGCGAAAGATTTTTTGTTTGTTAATAGATGGTGGACAGGTGTGGAGAGAAGACAGTCCTGTTATTATCCTAAGTGCTTCATTCTGTACAGTTTCTAATTTCTGAGTATTGGATTGTGATGTTACGAAAGCCCAGGCAGGTGATGCTTTATTTAAAAAAGAATAGAGGTATTGTCTTTACGGCTACATTGTGAGGGGTTTCTTTATGTATTTCAAAGTTTGTTCCTGTTAATGTTTTCAATGCATTTAATTTATGTATGGCTTTGGATGCAATATTTCTGATGTGGGTGGCAATTGTCATATGTGTATCAAAAAAGTTCAAACTTCTGATGGGTGGAAGATGTATTGAGGAAGAGTCGATTTTTTAAATTTTGATTCTCTTCTATCTGGGGTAAAAGGTTGAAAATCTGAATTAAGGAGAAAATTCTTTTCAGTTTGTGTATGTTTACCACTGGACCTTGTTGTTGATAATTACATTTACTTAGTTCATGCATGTATATTAGGTAGAAAGGGTTTGAGCTGTGATTGTTATGTTGTCCTTGCATATATATATATATTGTGGATGATGTAAGAAAGATGTTTGGAAATCAAAGATAAGATGCAACTGGCATCCTGGAACATCTTAGGGTCCAGAATATACTTTTGAAGGTATAAATTTTGAACTTAAAATGTTAACTTTGATTTCCAAACATCTTCCTTACGGTGTCTATTCTTTGCTTTGTAGTCTTCATTTTGCTTTTCTTTTCAGTCTTTACCTGGCAGTAGAAGTTGACTACCACAGTTCATCCCTTAAACCCAAAATCCATCAATAGTTTTTTCCGTAGGGGGCTTTTCTATACCCAACGATTTTTCATTTTTCATTGCTCTTGTGCCGACGACTCCATCATTTGCGTTACTCAGGACCGCTTTTCAGTGCTGTTGATTTCCATCTAAATCGAAAATATTTAGTGTTAGGGATTTGACCTTGAAACCTCTGATATCTGATTTTTATTGTATTTCCAATTTTAAATGGTTCATAGTCAAGAAAGAACTTAAAACATTCTGGGACATCTTTGGACCCAGAGTACACTTTTGAAGGTATAACTTTTGAACTTAATTAAAAAGTTGACCCAAGGACAGTTGACTGATCTTATTAGAGTATTATTAAAGCTTAAAGTGAATGCAGAGATTCTCGCCTCAAGACTATAGTGGGACAATTTACTTGGAAACAATGTTTGCATTTTTTACTAACGTAATTTTAAATTAACAAAATTCTTTATTGTAGATCGTCCTCTCTGTTTTTGCCATAACATCAATAGACTTTTTTAAAGTAGTGATTCAGGCGTATGAGGCATCTGACTGACACCTCTTTATTGATTCGTCGCAGGGAAGACTGAAAACAACTTTTCCATAATGATTATATAATGCCACCTTGTCCCATTAACCATTTTGTTCATTTAAAAGAGCCACAAGACAATATGGATATATTACTTAAGACAATCAAATAAAAGCCATAAATGAAATGTTTGTGTTGTATATCTAAATGTTATTTGGAATTTTCATGAATATGCAGCAGGAAATTTTTATTTTTATTATTTTTTGGAGACTGTAGATCAGTCCCTCCACTATAAAAAATTAAACAAAAATTGACAGGCCACTTAAATATATATATGATACATGTGTATCAGGGCAAAAAAAATCGCTAAAAGATATTTCTGTCACCTCTACATATTAAACTTGGTTTAATGAAATATTTTGTTGTAAAGCAATGGGTAAAGCCATTCTAAAGAGTTCCAATACCTTTCGAAAAAAAGTGTTCGAAGACAACTGCAGGAAAACTGATTGAAGGAATTTATATTGGGACTTAAAGATAACGTAGGCTTTGAGTGACTTTGAATATGCAAAAGTGTTAAGTCAGCAGGAATTGAAGGCTTTAGTGGCCTTCAAAGGACTGATTAGTTTGAGATGTGTAAATATGTTAACATAGGTTGTTCTGTATAGAGTGGTAGAGGATGTGTGGTTAACAAATCTTATTAATATACATTAATAAACATTTAAATGGATTGAGAATAATTAGATAGGAGAAGAAAGAATATAAATTATATATTTATTATTATGGTTATTTATGCAACATTGCAGTTTTATGTATATAGAAGTTATTTAGGGAAGCTTATTATTTATTGGCAATGTTTTTTTAGTAGAAATATTATGGTGTATAAGGTTTAGGTAGGCATTACTGAATGGAATCATAAAGTATGTATGACCGAGATGTGAAGTGCTTTAGTGATAGAATAAATGGTGTCTAATGTGTGATTTGGTTTTAGATTAATACTGAGAATGATGAAAGGGTTGTGGTTTACCAATCCATTGGTTATATCAATATTTGTATTTAATGGATAGTGGTGAAGTTAAGAAAGTGTATATCTAAGAGGTTTTAGAAGGTATGAATGGTGAGTAAAATTGTATTATGTGATAATGAGAAATGCGATTCGAGAGAATGGTGATAATGAGTGAGAGGGTGTTACTA
>JABUQX010113783.1:15000-25000 GCA_015478945.1 Trachelipus rathkii
TGGATATATAGTTTCAGGAGGTGGCTTCTTGGGAATTAGTGGATAAGAGGCAGGAGTGAGAGAGACTAATCGACACATTGGACCATCTATCGCCCATAAAAATATTAAAAAACGTACAGAGATAATACTAATACCGACTAGCTATAAAGACTATATTTACAGTCCATAGCTCAGGCTAGTCTGAGATCTCTGGATTAATTTGTGGATATGTGAGTATATCACTTTGATTATTAAAAAATAAATACCGTTATGTATATTTTGAAATTATATAAGTTATAATAATAACTATTTTACCTATTTTATCTATATATGCTAACATATAATGAGTTGCTCACTTAGAGCTAAGTAATCTTGCTTCCTAAATGCAAGAGAAGAAGAATGAAAGTGAAAGAAGAATAAAGTGAGCAAGTAAATAGTGAAAGAGTGAGATAAAGAGAGTAAGAAGTAAATATATAGTAAATAGAAGATATAAATAGTATAGAGAGAGGAGATAAGAGATTATATCTAAATATACACTTAATCCCTTTCGTCTCTCACGCTAGTCTCTAGTCTACTCGATCCCTTTTTTTAATGATGATAAGCTGATACATAGGTTACAGCATTAGTAGTATTAAGTATATACTCTCTCTGAGCGAAAACAGAGATAATGCCATATTAGTTGCGACTCTATGTTCCTAGCAAGGTATATTGAGAGTTTGTCCTTGTACGACTCCTGAATAAATAGATCAACATACCGACCATCTTAATTCTCTCAATCAATCATAAAACCAATAATATTCACTACAAATTCTAAAATTTGCCAGAAATATAAGCAAAAGAAATATCAAAATTAATCATTATTATAATATAATCTATTCCTCCTCACCCCACCCCCATCCCCGCCACCCCCCCCTTCCTTAAATATACCTATTCTCCATAAACTAATTTTCTTGAGAGATAATAAATTATGCGTAGGACTTAGACTAATAGCAAACTCAATACTCTGTTATACCGAGTGTCCTCTTATCTGAAATTCCCTCCAACTAATTCATTATAATAATCCTATAGAACCTCCGAGTCTGAGAAAAACGCGCTTGAGTCGGAACTCTTCCTTCGGCTACTTTGTAGCTTGCCTCTGTTAGACCAGTAGCTCCATTTTCATGATATTAATGGGAATGATTTTGTGTGATTTGATAGTACAGTTGGAGCTTGATTATCTATAATTATTATTTTTAATTCACTCTAATAAACCAAATTTTTAACTTGATTTTAGAGTGCTTTATGTAATAAATATGATTCTGTTTAAGTATAATAGTTATTTATAGAAATAAAGGATAGGTAGTTGAGATCGAGTGATTTTTATTTCCAAAGTATATCAATGTAAATAACAGTATCAAATGCATTTTTGTGAGATGATTGCGCCAATGATAATAATAATAATAATAATATAATAATAATTAAGATAATAATAATTCATATGGATAAAATATGATAATATAATATATAAAATATGTTCCACATAATTTAATTAAATTTCATAATAATAAATATCCAAATTTCATTCCGTCCCAACGCTATATATAATAATAATAATAATTATAAATTTATAATTATTATAATGATTAAAATAATTGTAATATATTAACATAATTACCATAACGATGAATAATTAATATTAATAATAATAATATTAAATAAATATTAATCATTAATATATAATATAATAAATATAAATATAATTAAATATTAAATATATAATAATATATATAATATTAAATTATATATATAATAATAAATATAATTATAATATAAATATAATTATAGTAATTAATAAATATAATAATATATACTATTAATAGACAACCCATAACCTACTCTAAGATATAATTTAAGATAATAATATTAAATACTGTTTCATAATAAGATAAATTAATATAAAATAAATCATAAATAAACAATTTGTAAGACAATAAATAGCAAAACAATAAATAATAATATATATAATAATATAATAATAATATAATATTAAATATAATTATAATTAATTAAAATATAATAATAATAATTTATAGAAATATTATAAATAAAATAATGATTAACTAATAACTACACAATAATAATATTATATATTAATAATAATATAATAATATAATAAATAATAATAATAATATATATATCATAATTAATATTACAATAATTAAATAATAATATAATTATACTTAAATAATTATATAAATAAATAACAATTATAAATAGAAATAATAATATAAATGAATAAATAATTAATAATTAATAATAATAATAATATATATTTATAATATAATAATAATACTTCATAACTACCTTTATTATAGTCTGATACTCAATAGCTATTCAAAGAGAGAAAGTATATATACTCATATCACTAAATTCTATAATTTAAAAAAGTTTCTGAGTTTTTGTTATTATATTTATATAATAAATCTCAATAAAGATTTCCTTCTGAATATAGAATAAACATTGAAGGATAATTTGAATTCTATTAGCACTTTATTAAATACATATTGAAAACATGAGTAGAAAATTTTTATTATCTAATTGACTTTTATGTTAATATATATATATAATATATAAATATATATATATATATTAATATATTATATATATTAATAATTTAATATATATAAATATATATTATATTAATATATATATATAATAATATATAATATAATATATATATATAATATATAATATAATATATAATATATATAAAATATATATATATATTAATATTATTGTATTATGTATATGTATATTATATAATATATTAATATATAATATAATATTATATAATATTATATATATAATATATATATAAATATATATTAATTATATTAGTATATATATATTAATATAGAGGTAATAATCGTAACTTAGTGACTAAATATTTGGTTGATCATATTTATTAATAAGAGTCAAACCCTATATATAAGATGAATTAGTATATATTTAGATAATCCAATATATTGAAATAGATTGATTTTATTTACAATACATAATAATAAGTAAATATTCACGATGAAGATAACAAAAGCTACATCGAAAATTCCCTTCTGGTTTATAATACTCTCTCTTCGTAGTAGTCGATAATTTAGGTATAGAGTCTAACAGCCTTTTCCAGGCAGTTTTATACCATCAATTGCCTACTGGAACATACATTTCGTTTTAAGCGAATATAATTTGCTATTGGAAATTACAAGTCGCCTAATACCCTTCCTTGAAATTTATCTCTCCTGCCGGGAGGATTTCTGGAGAATAGAGGTTCTTTTATGTGAATTTATTTCTTCTTTATTTTTGTTATTTATTTATGTTTGGTTACTGATGTATATATAAAATAAGAGTATATGTCAACATAGAACAGGGTATAACTTAATAGTTAATCATTTCATTTATTGTACTTTATGCTATAAAGTTGTCGCGCAAATCTAGCTATATAATATTAACGACATAAATAAAATTTTATTATCAAAGGATTTTGAAACAAGTTTAAAATTACTTTAACTTGTCCTTAGGCTAAGAAGATCAGTCAGAAATATATATTTTATAAATTTTACTAATATAATAATAATTAATTTTTATTCATTCAATTGGATAGCCAAATAAATATATACCCTTATCAAACAAAGATTGAAAATAAGGAATTAAATGAGTTTTAAAATAATTTACTCAATGGATATAATATATAAAAAATTATAATATATCTAAAATACATAAATATATATCTTTCAAATGTCAAAACATATCTATAATATGTCAAATAGTAACATTAGTAGATCAAATAAAAAATCATATTGAGATAAGCAATAAAATCAGTATTATATATATATTCAAACGTAGTACATAAATATGTTTACTAATCCGTATAATAGATCTAAATATAATAATATAATTAGTGATTATTTTTTACATGAAATTACATAAAAATACAATAAATATGTTATATATACAGAAAATTAAAAGTGCATTATCAGACAATCATTAATTCTAGCCCGTTTTTCATTTCGAATATAAAACAAAACATACAAAAAATATATTTAAAAAATACTCTAATTTATAAATTATATTATACATTATATATTATATTTGATAGATATTAATAACAATTGATAGTATATTCAAATATTACATAGGCTCTAATCACTAGTGATTGAATACCGATAAATCCAGGTAAAGGTATATAATCCTAATATAAGTCAGTTTCTAATGTATCCATGATTATTAGACTCAATGAGTGACGCTCATACTATATAAGTTTATCAAATCTATGTAGTTACAGAGATAAACATATGTATTTAACATATTATGTATAGAGTACGTACTTAATTATTGCTCTGAATAATAATTTAAGTATATATATATATAAGGTCCTTTATATTATGAAAAATATTTCTTCTTATATCAAAAAAGTAGAGAGGTCACATAACATTGTATGAATATCGATAAAGTGAGAATCAAGAGTTCTTAGATAGTAAAATCCAAAAATGTTTTCTGCCCATATAATTACCATAACTATAGATATATATGATTTTAATAAAGATAAATTCGCATATACCTTATAATAGGAGTATTGTACTATGATACTCCTAGCGATAAAATGAATCATCGAACTGTTTATAGTTGTTGATAAAAAGCTGAATACATATAAATCCAAAATATTATTATTTATAAAAATGGAAAATATTAAGTTCGTTTTAATAAGTACCTCATTTTATGCTTAGTAATTCCATTTTTACTTTATTCGAGTTTATATATATATTTATGTTTTAAAGACATATTTGTAGACTATATGATTGGACCTTATAGTGTCATATATATTAATAGAGAGTTTTCTATCTTTTGGTGATATCTATGTGCGCGCAAATAAGTGCCTAGTTATTGGTACGATTATAAAAAATTTATCCAGGGTGTGGACTGCGGCTGTGGAAGAGTATACCCCAGAGCGACCTATCAAAGGATTCATTTGGATATGTGAGCGTTCTTACAATGCTAATTAATTCGTCTAGTCTTTGGTAGTAATTTTTATGGACAAGCCAGATCACGCACTCTTGATATGATCTATCTAGGATTAGTTAATTTGAGTAAAATATCCATTATATTAGAAATGCATAAAGAATACTATTGTATTTCAAGCAATAAAGTTGAATTTTTGCATTAAATCGAAGTACTGCAAAGAAAATCTAAAAAAAGATAAACAACTAGATCCCTTTTGAGTTCTGCTAGTTATTCTTGACTCATCCCATTGTGCACAGAGATTGACCGTTTCACGATAGCTTGTTATGTAAGTCTATCCTCCTTGAGACCAGTTGAGCAATTTTGCAACCATGCTCCTACTTTTTGAGTAATATCTGTAAATACTGACGCCAAATCCGATAGATCTATCCTCTAGAGGCCTTACTCTCTTTATATAACGTGCTCTTTTCGAGGAACTGAACCATGATAGTATTTCTACTAGACGAAGAGTCCCATTCATTTTTGAGCGGTTGAGTAAGTATTTTTGTTTGACACCAATTAGTGATTTAAGTAAGTAGATTAAGATTTTTCTCTTGCGACTCTTTCCCGCGTTATTTCCTACTTCACTTGGGTATTTAAACGTACTATGAACCCAGGACGTATGATCTATATAATTAATTTCGATGTGCACCCTCATTGATCTATTAGACTTCCTCTAAGATATACTGTGTGGTCCTGACCCACACTATAAATTTGAGCCCAGTAAATACACCAAGAGAAAATTCAGTTATTTTTTTCCACACAAGTCATAGTGAAGTGGCATCACCTATACATAATAAGTAGGAGCTACAGGTAATTATCACAAATACATGGATATATTGAGATTCTATAACAGTTTTAAAAATTCAACAATCAAAAATTAAGTGATTGTAATCAGATTACTTATATTGATCCTGATAAGGCCTTCATTTATATGCGTAGTGAAGATAATATTAATGATAATATTAATTTCAAGAATTAATAAGTCAATATAGGTATTCCTTATTTGGCCTTTATCAATTTCATATTGTTATATATTCTCGCGTAAGATCTGACCGTTATCATTATTATATTAAAATGAAACGAAATAACTTACTTATAAGTAAACGCTTTTTTTGTATATAAACTAAATTTGTATATTCATATTACCATTTTTATATAATTAGCAGCATTTTGTTATAGTACTAGTATATGGTAATAGTTCTGCAAGAACCTATCAGAAATCAAATCAAATGGTAAGTAGAAAACTCTCGTAAAAGCCAATTCCACCTTCAGATACTCTTTATAATCATCTCATATAGAGAGAACATAGTGTGCAGTTGGAGAATGTCAAGACAAAAGATCTACTAGTACTCAAATTCCTCGCTCTATCCATATCTAAATTTATTAACTGTATCGGTATCTTCTAAGGAATAAGGAGTGTCTCTCATAAATTCTCATAATTACTCATTTCTTATGATGGTATATACAGTTATCTCTTTTTTTTTCCTCTGACATATAGATAGAACCTCGAGTTCTCTTATATTATAGTATTTACTATTGTTTATGTGTTAGTAGGTCTCAAACAAAATACAATGTAACTCCAAGAATATATTATAAAAGACAGATATACCATAAATGTACAGGAAGTGCCGTCAAATTTAATCCACACAAAATTTTATAATCATTATAACGACATATGTGCTTTCCAGCACCAAGACAAATAGTATCTTCCCGAGTTGTATCAAATAGCATTGGCAATAAACATTAACATAGTATACATAAATAACGCAACAAAATACGTGTATCTGACAGAAATAGCGTATTTTTTCTCATGTGTTATATGGTCCATTCCAAGCTAAATTATTACTTATTATCAATGCTGAATAAACAAATAAACACCGCTTTTTCTGGAGTCTTTGAACAATATTAAATTTTCTTTCCTCTTATTATGAGAGAATAATTTAATTTCTGATAAAATTAAAGAGATTGATATTCAAGAATCCAAAAAAACTATATGAAATAAATAAATTTCAAAGAACTAAACAACAAAGCCTTATAAATAATATAAAAGAGTTACCGAATAAGGTATAAACATGGAAATTGAATGAAACCAATATAGCAATCCCTAAAGTATAATAAACTACATCATTTCACAATGTAGAGGAAGATAATCAATTATTTGAATCAATTAATAAATGTATCATAATGGAATCAGTAATATTAAATTAAAGAAACCGAAGTAACGCATAACCAATCCAGCCTGGAGGTATGAAACCCTTTAAAAAATAAATAATAAGGAACTTTATAAACTAATGTATGCCGGCTGATTCTAACTGTTATCTCATCTATTGAGGAACTATTTATAATAGTCTAACTCTGCAGTGCAGATATAGATTCACTTATTATATTTAAATAAATGAATCTAAATTACATAATTATGTAAATAACATATATAAAAAGGTAGTAAAGGATTGAGAGCAATCAGAAATGTCAATTATATAAAGATAAATAATTAATAGTAGTATTTAATAACTAAAAAATGATATATATATATAAGTAGATAATATAAGAGATTTAAACTATTAATTTAATTTGTTCAATAAAAGGACAGTAAAATTAAAATATCTTTCATAAAATATATGATATATAAGTAGATACGATATGTGAGCGATATTACTTAAAGTACGTTTCTGTATAGTTTCATTACACATCAACACTCACAACTAACAAACAACACCATTTAATCAAAAATTCCTGCTTTTTCATATTAACATATATAGTATAATATTATTATATTATATATATATATATTAATTAATATTTATATATATTGATATAATAATATATATTATATTATATATAAATACATTATATATATATATATATATATATGTGTGTGTGTGTGTGTGTTGTGTGTTATAGTGGTTGTAATATTATATATATATTATATATATATATATATAATATTATATATGTTTGTTGTGTGTTGGTGTGTGTGTGTGTGTGTGTATTGTGTGTGTGTGTGTGTGGTAGTGTGTGTGGTATAGTATTTATATTATTTATATATAATATATATATATATATATATTATATTATATATAAATTATATATAAGAAACAAAAATTAATAAAGAAAGTATATAATATAAATGTTAAAATAATTATTAATATAATATAAAAATACTAAATTAATAGAATAGATAGACCATTTATCGCAACATTACATTACGCAACTGAGAACCTGACTTATCTGTAGGAAATAAATTAATGTAGATTTAATCCCCAGCAGAATTTTCTATTTTTTTTACAGTATATAGAATAATTATATTTAAGGATATGTAGGAAAGATTACTACTATAAAAATGCTTTACATATAATATATATATAAATATATATATATTAAACATCCGTGACTTATGATTACTTAAAATTAAAAGTATTATATAATATTATTAATCTGATTAAAATTATTTCATTTTAAATTATAAACATTATAAATTCTTCTTTTTTCAAAGTGATCGATTTAATACTAATTTTATATATATATATATATATTATATATATATATAAATAATTAGTAAAATAATTTTTATATTCAGTATAAATATATTAAACAAAATTGTCAAAGAAATAATAATAATATAAAATAATAAAATAATTTGAATAAGAATATTATAATAAATAATTAATATTTATTTAAATAATTAATAATAATAATAATAATTCTAATAACACTTTGCCGTTTGAGTTAATAATAATTAACTATAATAAATAATAAAGTAATTAAAAAATTAAGTAAATAATAATAATAATAATATATAATTAATATATTATAAATAATAAATATAATAATAATTAATTAATAATTAAATTAATCATATTAAATAATAATAAATAATAATAATAAATAATTAATAATATTAATTAGTAATAATAATATAGATAATATTAAAAATAAATAATAAAGATAATAAAATATATATCATAATTATTAATTTAATATTAAATACTATATTTATATAATAAATAATAATAAATAATATAATAATAATAATTAATAATATAATAATAATAAATATATAATCAATAATTAAATAATAATAATAATTTAATAATAAATAATATAATAATATTTAATTAAGAATAATAATAATTAAAATAATAATAATAAATATAAATTAATTAATAATTAAATAATATAATAATTATAAATAATAATTAATTAATATTAGTAATAATATCGTAATATATAAAGGAATATATATATATTATAAATATAAATAAAATAATAGATATATAATAATATAATAATTATATAATAAAATATAAATATATATAATTAATATATTAATTAAATATATATAATATTAATTAATATATTAATATATTAGAATCTTAACTTATAAAATATATATATTAATATTCCATCAATTCAATCAATTGTTTTTCCTATTGGTATTTATTGTGGAAAAGGTAAGCCTTATGACTGCTAATGAATGAGAAAGAAAAATATAATGTGTGAGTCATATAATTATAAAATACTGAAGTCTTAAAAGTAACAAAACAATAAAAAATAAAAAAAAACAAAATTTTTAAATCTATTTAAAAAAAAAAATAGAAAAAACTAAAAAAATAAATATTCATATAAAATATTTTTATACTTTATTAATTACCTTGCTAATTTAGAATAAAAACCATAATTGATTTGATATTATTTTTTATATTTAATTATGCATATCAAATCTTTTGTCAAATATATTATATATATAATTATATATATAATATATATATTATATATTAATTAACTATAGTTATATATAAATCGATTTTGACAAAAACTATATCGATATCGATGTATCGATAATCAGATTGATGTATCGATAATATGATACACATTTTTACTTTTTAGCAATCTTTTCAATAAGTTTTCATCCCTACATGAACAAAGTGCATGGTAAAACGAAAAAGTGGTGTTTTTGCAAATATGCATTTAAAGTGAATCGATAAAAAAA
>JABUQX010113785.1:0-7500 GCA_015478945.1 Trachelipus rathkii
GGAGATCTACTTATTCGCTAATTTTCATTATGATCTTCTCACCTGCACATCTAACTCTATTCACTCATATGCGATGACTCGACCCTTCATATTTCTCAATTTAATTCTGCTCCTTCTTTTTAACATTCTAGAATTGCCTTCGTCTAATTTTCCAATTCTATTATTCTCGCTGAATCTGGATAGCAATTTCCGGTGGGGTCGTCCTGAACCTTGTGAAATTCAAATTCAGTTCTACTCAACTTCTACAATCTCCCTCTCTAAGACACCTCCTAACTTTCCTTATGCTCTTTCGACGGTTCTCATCGTCTCTTCTGTCGACATATAAACATCCTTAGCCTTAACATACAAAACAATGTCTTGGAAACCTCACATCAAAACGGTTGCTAAGGCGGCCTCAAAGAAGCTGCGGAGTTCTGTTTAGACTGCGAGACTTTTTTCCTCTTCACAGTTACTCTAGTTATACAAGGGCCTCATCCGCCCTTGTATGCAGTACTGCTCTCATATCTGGGGGGCTCAGGTTCCTGGCTTTTTGATAGGGTCCGACGTCAAGGCAAAAGACTTATCCAACTGTCCTGCTTCTTTCTAGTTCACTTGACCTCTATCTTTGGCGCGGCGATGTGGTGCTTTATCTCTTTTCTAAGGTACCCACAGCGTCAAGTGCTCGAGGGAGCTTTCCACTCACGTGCACACCTCCTTAAGACGCCCTCGTAGCCAAGGGGTGCTGTGGTCGCAACATGATTTTTGTGTTGATATCAGCAACTCCAGACTAGTTTCGCTGCGGTGCCTCCTTCTTTCCTGCCACCTCTGTTTAGTGGAACTCTCTTGCATCTTCTGTGTTTCCTAACTCAATTTAATCTCCCCCCTCACTGCTTTAAAGCCCGCGTCTGTGCTCATCTGCCTAATTTGTGTTAGTCTGAATTTTTGTTGATTTTAACAACCCCCTCCTTGATAGGGCTTTGCCCGTGAGCGGCTTATTACCATAGCGTAAAAAAAAATTATATATATATATATATATATATATATATATATATATATATATATATATATATATATATATATATATAATATATATATATATATATATATATATATTAATATATATATATTATATATAGTATATATTTAAATATTATATATTATATATATATATATATATATATATATATATATATATTATATATATATATATATCTATATATTATATATTAATATATATATATATATATATATATATATATAGGCCAAGATTAACTAAAAGGAAGTGTGCAGCCCTTCTTGATTCCCTTCTGATAAAAATTTCTGGCCTCTTGCGTAAAACATCTCCAATATCTTCTGTAAATCTGCCTTTCCCATCTTATCAGTTCTGACGGTTTAGTTGCTAACATCCCTTCTGAAAAGAATAATTTCTTTTGTCTTCTTTTTCTCATCTAATTCCATCCTGGACGATTCCGGCTCCCCTCCTCCTGCTCCATCCCCTCTCAGGTGTCCAATGTTTCTTCCCAAAATTATTCATGATCGGATACATGAGAACTGAGATCTATGCAATACGCAGGAAGGCCAATAGCCCCGATGTTATTCCTCCTCGTGTTTTTGAGGAGTTGGCTTCTGAGCTGGCGCCTCTCCTCGTTCAACTCTACTCCCTATACCTTAATACTAATATTTTACTAAGTGCTGGAAGCACTAAGTAAAATATTAGTATTATTTATTCTGCAAATTCCAAAAAAGGTAGCCGCTCTGATCCATAACTTGTATTCTTTCTAAAATCTTTGAAACTCTCCTTAACTCTCATTTCCTCGATCATATAGAATCTTATTCCCTTCTTTCAGATCGTCAAGTATGGGCTTTCGACCGTTCGAGATCACTGGTGACATCCTTCCTATCTCATTGATGCTTGGTCTTCTGCCCTTAAGGGACCATGGAAGTCCTTGGTGGTGGTTTGCGCGTGACTATATCGTAAAACTTTTGACAGGTATGGCATGCGTCGCTACTCTCTACAAGCTACCTTCCTTGAATTGTGCTAGTTTCTTCATATTGTCTAAATTTTGCTACTTCTGATCCAAGTCCCTCTTTCTCCATTTTTTTATGTATTGATGATACAGCTGTCGTAATAAATATACTAAATATACAGAGATCTTCTTAGCTGCACTTCAAACTCTGCTAATTCTTATGATGATGACTCAACCCTCCATTCTTTCACTCATTTTAATTGTGCTCCCTCGTTTGTATCTCGAGTTGCCTCTCGTCTGCAGCTTTCTGATTCAATTCTTGCCGATCTGGTCGGGATTTCTCAGTGGGGTAACCGCAGTCTTGTGAAATTCAACTCTATCTAAAGCTTTTGACAGGGTATGGCATGCGTCGCTACTCTCTAAGCTTCTTTCCTTTGAATTTCCACCTTCGCTTTGCTTATTCTTGTCTAGTTTTCTTTCAGATCGTTCCATTTCAGCGCTTTGTTTGTTGGAGCAACCTCTTCCTCCTTTCTTATTAATTTGAGGTGTTCTTCAGGGTTCTATTTTATCTCCAACTTTATTCCAACTTTTCATCAGCGATCTTCTTAGCTGCACTTCTAACTCTTCTAATTCTTATGCCGATGACTAAACCCTCCATTCTTCCACTCATTTTAATTGTGCTCCATCGTTTGTATCTAGAGTTGCCTCTCGTCTGCGGCTTTATGATTCAATTCTTGCCTGATCTGGTCGGATTTCTCAGTGGGGTAACCGCAGTCTTGTGAAATTCAACTCTTTGAAAACTCAACTTCTTCATATCTTTCTTTCTAAAACATCTCCCAACTTTCCTATTCCCTTTGACGGCTCCTAAATGTCTGCACCTGTAAACAACATAAACATTCTTGGTACTAAACATAAATTGTGAATTGTCTTAGAGACCTCATATCACATCAGTTGCTGAAGGGCAAGATCCAATTTTGGGCTGGGGCTGGCCCCCATTTTTACCCCACCTAAAAATGGACATAAAATTCGGAATTTTCAGCCGATTTTGACTATATAAACACCAAAATGTAGCTTTTTTTGCCCTCTAAAACGTTGATTTCCGGTGTTTTTCTGTGACTGTAGTCATTCTTTCAGATTTTCAATTTTTCAAAATTCATGAAAATTCATGTTTCTGCTGACATTCTTCGAACGCAACTTCCAGAATTTTTTACAAAATGACTTCAAACTTGAAATATGCATAGATAGGTCATTATCTAAAAGTACAGAAGTACTTTTTCGAATTTTTGAGTTTTGTTCTCAGCGTCCGTTGGCCAATTTCCAAACCCATTTTTTTTGATATTTTGAAATGAAAATTGGCGATAAATTTTTTTTTGTTCTAGCGAAGTGGATGAAATTTTCAGGGCTTATATAGTCGGGGAGATGCACATTTTTACTTAGATTACTTCTTTTGTATATGAATTAGTTTTTGATTTGTTCTTGAAATCAAATTTTTTCAAAAAAAAAAAAAAAAAATTTCAAATTTTTTTAAAAATTTCGTTTTGAGTATACAAAAAAAATTTATCTAAATGAAAAAGATGCTGCTTTCCACTACATATGCCCTGAAAATTTCCTCCACTTCGCCCGAACAGAACAAAAATTATCAGCAATTTTTCATTTCAAAATTCAAAAAAAAAAAATGGGTTTGAAATTGGTGGACGCTGAGCAATAGCTCAAAAAAAGAAAAAGTACTTCTGTACTTTTTTATATAATGGACCTATCTATGCATATTTCAAGTTTGAAGTCATTTTGTAAAAAACTCTGGAAGTTGCGTTCGAAGAATGTCAGCAGAAACATGAATTTTCATGAATTTTGAAAAATTGAAAATTCTGAAAGAATGACTACAGTCACATGAAAAACACCGGAATCACGTTTTTTTACGAGGGCAAAAAAGCTACATTTTGGTGTTTATATAGTCAAAATCGGCTGAAGATTCCGAATTTTATGTCCATTTATGGTGGGGTGAAAACTGGGGCCGTCCAGGCAAAAATTGGGATCTGCCCTGAAATGGCCGCGTGAAAGAAGCTGGCTTCTGTTGCAGACATTGAGTGAATTTTTTTCTTTTGCTCAGATACTCCAATTTATATAAGGGATAAACATAAACGTTCGCCTTTTGTATGGAATACTACTGTTCTCACATTTAGGGTGGATCCGGTCCACCCTCGCTTTTGGATAGAGTTGAAGCTAAGCGTTGTTGTTTTACATTATGTTTCTTAGTTCAGGTTTATGGCTTATGTTAGCTTACTGATTAAGTTGTTTTAATTGGTTAATGCATAGCAGTTTTATCGTAGTTCTGGGTGTGTTAAGTAATGTTATTCTTTAGTTTAAGAATTTACTGAGATAAAAACTTTGTTATGGTTGGCAATTATTCGTTGGGGCAGTATGATAGTTAGGTAAGGTTATGATAAATTTTGCTAAATATTACTATGATAAGTGAATTAACATTGATATGTTAGGGATCGTGCTTGAAAGTTGTGCAATTGTTAATGTTTAGCAGATTATTCTTACGTTAAAGGTATGGTAGGTTTGTTGTTTTTACATATATTCTTAGTTCAGGTTATGTATGTTTGCTTTTATTGATGTGAAAACTTTCTTATGTTAGCAATTTATTCGTGGGAAGTATGATAGTTAGGTTAAGGTTATGTAAATTTTGATAAAATTATTTGGATAATTTTTTAAATTATTATTATAATTTTATTATTATTAATATTAAGTATTCATGTTTGTTTAACTTAATGTTAAATTGGCATTGATATGATAGAAAAGTAGGGAAGGCAAGTTACGTCTGTGATGCATTGTTTGTTATTACGATATTAATCAATATAATTTTGTTGATAATGACAAGTTTTTATTTGTACGTATGGTATGTTTAGTTTGTTGATCGTATATTAAATATTCTTAAGTTTTAGGTGATATTATGTAAGCTTTACTGATGTTAAAAACTTTGCTATATTAGCATTTATTCGTAGTTCAAATTTTTAGATGTTAAGTATGTTAGGTTATACAATTACTCATGTAATGATTAAATTCAACATGATATGTCATAGATATGCTTGAAAAAGTGGGGGTTAGCTTAAGTTTGTATGCATCGTTAGTTACTTTACTGTTGAATAAGCAAAGAAACTTTGTTAATCAAGCAATTAATTCGTAGTTAGGTATGTCAGTTAATGTAAGTATGTTATGTTCTTATTCAGTTAGCATTTATAAGTTAGTCAGTGCGACAGTTAGGTTAGGTTATGAATAATTTTTTTAAATAAAATTTGTTAAATATTACTACGATAGTGTAAAAATTAGCATTATTATGGTCGAAAAAGTCAGTGTTAAATTGGTTTTGCATGGGCATGTTATCTACTTTACCTTTGATAAGTAGGGAACTTTATTTAAATGCTAACAGATCATTCATACGTAAGGTATGGTTTGTTGTTTTTTACATTATGTTCTTAGTTCAGTTATGCTATGTTAGCTTTATTGATTAAAGTTGTTACTTGGTTAATGATAAGCAGTCTTAATTCGTAGTCTGGGTGTTTAATGTACGTTTATTCTCTAGTTTAGCTTACTGGGATCAAAACTTTGTTATGTTTTGCAATTATTTGTTGGGGATTATGTATTTAGGTAAGGTTACGATAAATTTTTGCTAAATATTACCCAAGTTAATGTTGAAATAACATTGATATGTTAGAGACGTGGCTTGAAAAAGGTGTGGCATGTTTAATGTTACCAGATTATTCTTACGTAGGTATGGTAGGTTTGTTGTTTTACATTATATTCTTGCATCAGTTTAGATATGTTAGCTTTAATTGATGTGAAAACTTTCTTATGTTAGATTTGTCGTTGGGGAGTATGATAGTTTAGGTACGGTTATGATAAATTTTGGTAAAATATACATGTTAATCGTAAAATAACATTGATATGTTAGAGAGATGCTTGAAAAAGTGTGAATAGGTTACGTTTCGTATGTATACGTTAGTTACCTTTACGATATTAAGTCAGTGTACATTGGCTAATGTAGCAAGATTAATTTTTTCGAAGGTTGGCAGGTTTTGACATGTTAGCTTTATTGATGTGAAAACTTGTTATGTTAGCATTTATTGGTTGAGTATGATAGTTAGGTAAGGCTATGATAATTTTTCCTTAAATACTAACTATGTTAACGTAAAATTAACATTAATATGTAGATATATGCTTGACAAAGTATACAAAAGGTTACGTTTTGTAGGTAATGTAAGTTACTTACTGTTGTAAGTATGGAACTTTGTTATGTTAGCAGTTTATTCGTGCGTAAAGTATTGTAGGTTTGCTTGTTTACATTATAATTCTTAGTTCAAGGTTATGGATATGTTAGAATTTATTGATGTGAAAACTTAGTTATATTAGCATTTATTCGTTGAAAACACTTTTTGTTCGTTTAATATATCTGGGGCCGTCGATCAGTATGATAATTCGGCGTAAGATTATGAAAAATTTTTTAAATTTACTACGTAAGGTAAAATTAACATTGATATGTTAGAGATGTGCTTGACATAAGTATGAATAGGTTACGTTTTTATATGCTATGCTATGTTAACTTTACTGTTGTTAAGTATGGAACTTTGTGAATGTTAGCAGTTTGTTCGTCGTAAGTTATGTTAGGTTTGTCGTTGTACATATATTCTTAGTTCAGGTTATGCTATGTTAGCTTTTTTTTTTTTTTTTTATTAATGTGAAAACGTTTGTTACGTCAGCATTATATTCACTGGGTCCCCCAAGGTTTAAATTTTGAAAAAAAATTTTAAAATTTTTTAAAAAAAAGGGGCCCCTAAAAATTATGAATAATATTTGCTAAAATATATTTAATTTTAATCGTAAAATAATTCACATTGATATGTTAGAAATATCCTGAGAAAGTGTTAATAGGTTACGTATTGTATGCATTGTTAGTTACTTTGCTGTTGTTAGTAATGAAACTTTGTTAATGTTAGCAGTTATTCGTGTGTGTAAGTTGTGTTTAGTTTGTCGTTGTACATTTTTTCTTAGTTCAGACTATACATGTTAAGCTTTATTATGGTGAAACTTTTGTTACGTACATTTATTCGTTATCAGTATGATATAGATGTATATAAAGAACTTATTTTTTATGTTTATGTTTATCCAAAAAGATACTGCGAAATCATGACTTGCAAATCAATAGATCAATAAAGATCAATAGATATGGAATTGGTGGGCGGGAGGAAAGTGGGTGGTTTTGATTTATTGATTTACTGATCTTACTACTTCAGGGTTGTCAAACGCCAATTTGTCAAGCTATCACCCAAAAAGAATAATTTTTTTTATTAAAATTATTATTTTTTAACAAATAAAATAAAAATAGATAAAAGGTTTTGTTATGTTAACAAACATAACTTGATCAGATAGATTCAATAGATCAATGGATGAGAGTCTGGTTTGATTTTCCCATAAATTGTTTACTGATTTACTGCTTTAGGGTCTGTAAACGGTGGATTTAATACTTATAGACAAACAACGAATGACTATTTGAGTA
>JABUQX010113785.1:17500-22500 GCA_015478945.1 Trachelipus rathkii
TTTAATTTTGGTACGTTTCGCTCTTGTTGGTCATCTGTTGGTGTTGTCCCTGATAGAGACTAATGACATAATATTCCAGTCACTCAGCATACTTTCATTCCATCGCCCACTTGAATACACGTATTCAAACAATAGAGATATTCCTGTGTGAACATTTCACCATTGGCTCACCACTTATTTGCGCCAAAAGGTTGGGAGGATAGTATAGATCCAGATGTGTAGTCCATACAAGTGTAGTATTTTAATAGACTATATTGGCCAACCTATAATATGCACGAAAGCAATCTCACCATGTGATGTAATATATAGTAATTATTCATAGCTTTCAACTTTCTCATTTCTAAGGATCAGAGCACACTGATTTGAATGCTAGCCAGGCCGTTTTTGTCCTTCTGACACTTTCCTTTCGAACTCTCCATCTCGGGTAAGACTAGCTTTAATTTGGAGCCAATAAAAATATATATAAAGCTCAGCCTTCTTTTATCTTTATGCTATCACTTAAAATTTGTGAATAATATATATATATTCTGTTCCGAGATGCATAGATGCCAAATACCTTTCTTGTTCACAAGAGATCTTTTACAAAATATTTTTCTATCAACCTAGTTTAATGAGCTAAAATAAGGTGGAATGGAAAGACTACTGCCGTGAATATTCGGACAGAGTGTTGTTCTTTCCTGGCGAATGTGAGTGAGTATTTTTTTGGTCCCAGAATTGAGAGAGCATGTCGTATTCGATAGATATAATAAATAATAAATATAATCTACTAACTAATATATTAAAGTTTTTTCGATGTTAGTTGATTTTTATCTGTTGCGCGGCAATCTCCATTCGCTAGAGAAAGCACTATAATTTTGTGTATCCCTGTTTGGCCATTCCAGTTAATAGTTCCATGACCTTCAGGTTCCCACAAATGTGCCATTTAAATGTGTACTCAACTAGGTTAAGTATAGAACTCCTAACTTCATACGTATCCTTTTGTATTTTGTTAGATATATGCCTCACAGGACAGACGGAAAATCACATTACCTATACTTTTGGAGTTAGCACTGACTTGAGACTTACGGTTTTATGGTAAGAATCAATAAATCAGGCGCATATACCTGCTGGTTTTAATGCTGCATGTCGGCAATGCCTGTCACAATATAGGTCACTCATTCATCATCACAGCAATATACAATGGCATCTTCCTGACCGCAAAATTAAGATTAGCAAACGCGTCTTTGATTGCTCTATATGATAACTAATGTTTTACTATCTTTTCTTAAAATAGATTCGGCAGCCTCATGAAAGCCTAGAAGACAACAATTCTGAGTCTGTTTTGTGATGTAATATTTATAGAATTCGTACAAGTTCGTTATATGCTCCTCACTGTGTGATTTCATGACTTGTGACATGTCAAAGATGTTATGATGGTTTATAAAGTCTCAGGATATACTTAATACCTTGTGTTATGATCGTAAGAATCTATCCTCTGAGATCAATAGTAAATTTACATCGTATGAGTATATAGTAACCTAGGATACAGATCATGCTGAATGAGGAATTGGACGACACAATTGCAGTGTGCAGGATTTGGATACTGGATACAATGTTTGAATTTTGAAGAGAACGTAGCCTGTCACTCACATTATGTGTAAACTCAATATTATCAATCGCGTTAAGTGATTTGTCGCGTCACGCCATAAATCATAACTGGTTACAAAATTTCATACGGCTATGTTTTCTCTTTTAATCGAAATATCTCATATTCCCTCTAACATGAATTGGCAGTTCATACATGTGGAAGTCCCAGGACTTATCCTAGTGCCCCACTTTAACATCCAAGTACAAATTCATATAAAGCCTTTCTAACTAATGATGACCAGCTAGCATTATTGTTTGCGTATTAAATGTAAGTTTCCTACACACATAACAATAAATAGATTAGGGCTATTTTTTACACATGAGTAATGATGGCATTATAAAGATCATTGTACAGCATATATAATATCTATTTTGATATAATAATTATGTTTCTCTATATTTTATTATGTATTTATGCTCAGTAATATAATAATTTCTGATATAAACGCTATGAATGTAATATATATATATATTATTATTATATATATATATTATAATTATATTTATATATAATATAATATTATATATATATAGTATATATATATATATATAATTATTATTAATATATTAATTTATATATATATATATATATATATATATATATATATATTAATTATTAATATATATATATATATATTATATATATATATATAATATATTTAATTAAATTATACTTATATATCTTTTACGTCATTATAACCAACTCTCTATTAGTTATACAATATAATACGCTCACATGACATCATATATATATACAACATAAACTCTGAAACATTCAAAAGCAGATATGAGGACATCTGCTACAAGAGAAAAATGGAGAAATGGTGTTAAATGTTAGTCAAAATATCGACCAATAATATTAACCAATTTGATAATGTGGTATAGATCAAAAATATAAAGCACATGATCTGTTCTTATTCACTCGCAGAATATATAACTAAGAACACACTATATTTCATGTGATAGGACTTTTTTTCATGTTATATATACAGTGTTTTATGATCTAAAAGTTATCTAATAATTCTTCACACGTCTAATAAAGTAAGAGTATCGGGCCAATATTATAACAATACTGAATACTCACACGAATTAACTTAGAAATTGCCGATATACTTGGCGATCCTAGGAATCACCGTATATTACGATACTATCGTTAACTAATCCCTAAATATTTATATATATAACTATATATATATTAATATATATATTATTATATATTTATATATATATATATATATATATATATATATATTATTATTTATATATATATATATTATATAGTAATACTATATATATATTATTATATATATTATTATATATATATAGCGTTAACATGCATGGTAGAGAATAGTGCGTTCCATTAGGAAGGGAGAATATACAGGTCACACGCACACGCATACGCACACGCAATCACACACGTACACGCACACGCACACGCAACACGCACACGCACACGCAACACGCACACGCACACGCACACCACACGCACACGCACACGCACACCGCCAACGCACACGCACACGACGCCTATATACTATATATATATCATATATAATATATATGATATATATATTATATATAGTATATATATATATATATATATATATTATATATATATATATATACTATATATATATTATATATATATATATATATATACGCGTATACGTTCGTACAAGCATGGAGAAGATACACGCGTGCGCGCGCACATACATGCGTACGTAAATTTTATGCAGGCGTCGTGCAGGCTCCGCCCCTCGTCAGAGTCAGCTAAAGCCGCACGTCTGTCCCTTTCAAGCGCTCACATCTAACTGAAGTAAAGGAAAGATATATATATATGTATATATATATATATATATATATATATATATATATATATATATATATATATATATATATATATATATATATATATATATAGAGAGAGAGAGAAGAGAGAGAGAGTGGATAAATGGAGAAAGGGTATAGAAGGGGAGAAAAGGGTGAGAAACAGAAAAAGAAAATCTATTACCATTTGTCTAAAAGGGTAAGGTGTCAAGTGCAATTTACGACGTTAAAGAGGTGAAGATCAGGGAAGCTATGCACAAAGAAAGAAACGAATACTCTTTGTTTTAAAACTAATTATCGTTAAAGATGTCAAATATAAATTTATGACGTAAAGAACAGAGCTTTTTGGATACAACACCTGCGACCCTAGCCACACAAAGGACGTGGGAATATTATGGTAAGTTATTGACAAAGAACAAAGAAAGAAATGAATACACTTGGTTTTAAAACTAATTAGTTTTTAAGATGTCGAGAGTAAATTTATAGCGTTAAAGAGCAAAGCCTGCGAACTAAGACACGCTAAGACTGGAAAAAGATATAATTAATGTTTTATGTGAGAAGACTTTCTCGTACAAAGGACTCAAATTTCATGACATATTTCTTGAAAGGGAAAATGCTTACAAACAAAGAAACATTTTTTTTTATTTTATAATTATTAACTAAGGGGAAATAATCTTGTACACTCGATACAAAAGAAAGGATTCAATAATTATTAACTAAGGGGAAAAAATCTTGAACGCTTAATACAAATATTATTATTATTATTATTATTATTATTATTATTATTATTATTATTATTATTATTATTATTATTATTATTATTATTATTATTATTATTATTATATTACAAATATAAGTAAATAAATTATTACTATTAATTATTTTTATTATCAATTATGGTTATGCATTATTATTATTATTATATTATTATTATTATTATTATTATTATTATTATTATTATTATTATTATTATTATTATTATTTTATTATTATTATTATTATTATTATTATTATTATTATTATTATTATTATTATTATTATTATTATTATTATTATTATTATTATTATTATTATTATTATTATTATTATTATTATTATTTATTTTCTTTCTATTATTTATATATATAATATATTAGTATATATATATATATATATATATATATATATATATATATATATATATATATATATATATAATATATATATATAATATTTATATATCTTTCTCATATTTTTTTTGCATTTATTATTAATATATATATGATATATTATATATTATATAATATATATATTTATATATAGTTATATATATATATATATATATATAATATATATATAATTATATAATATAATATATATATAGTTATTATGTCAGGAATCAAGTTCAATAGTCGACATGCATGGAATTTCCTAAAGGTAGGTTAGATTTGATACTTGAGTAGCAAATATAATATATATATATATATATATTATATAATATTATATATATATAATATATATATATATATATTATATATATATATATATATATATATATATATATATTA
>JABUQX010113785.1:30000-31911 GCA_015478945.1 Trachelipus rathkii
TTTATTAATATTTTCTGTTACCATGATCTATCGATCTATCGATCTATCGATCTATCGATTCAAGTCACATTTCGTGCATCATTTTGGATAAACATAACATAAAACAACTTCTTTATACACTGATCAACGAATATATGCTAACATAACAAAGTTTCACATTTACATAAAACTAACATAGCAATCATACGTCTTAAAATATAATTGTACAACAACAACCTAACACATCTCAAATCTCAATAAGCGGTTAAAATTAACAAAGTTCCACACTTAACAACAGTAAGGTAACTAACATAGCGCTCAAAAACGTAACCTATTCACATTTTTGTCAAGCATATCTCTAACATAGCAATGTTAATTTTAAATTAACATGGTAATATTTAACAAAAATATATCATAACCTTGTCTAATTATCATATCGATCAACGAATATAGGCTAACGTAACAAAGTTTTAACATTAATAAAGCTTACATATGATCATCTGAACTAAGAATATAATCCACACCGACAAACCTAACACACCTTAAACATGAATAAACTGTTAACGTTAACAAAGTTTCATGCTTAACAACAGTAAAAGTAACTAACTAACATACAAAAACGTAACCCTATTCACACTTTTCTCAAGCATATCTGCTAACATAACAATGTTAATTTTACAAAAAATTTTATCATAACATTGGGCTAATTATCATACTGTCATGAATAATACTCTAACGTAATAAAGTTTTTCACATCATAAAGCTAACATATCATTACATGAACCAAGAAAATAATGTACAACGACAAATCCTAACATACCTTACGCAAGGAATAAGCTGTCAACATTAACAAAGTTCCACACCTAACACCAGTAAAGTAACTAACATTGCATGTAAAACGTAACCTACTCATACTTTTTTCAAGCATATTCTCGTAGGCATATTAACGTTTAATTTTACATTGATACAGTAATATGTAACAAAAAATTATCACATCCTTGTCTAATTATCATACAGACCAACGAATATATGCTAGCGTAACAAAGTTTTTTTTACATTAACATAGTAATATTTAAAAATTTATCCTACAATTACCTACCATCAAAACCCCAACAAATTAATTGCAAACATACCAAAGTTTTATCCAGACATAACATGAAAATAAGTTCTTTGAATAAAATATCGTAGTAAAGTGTAATTGTTTACTGATCCTAAAACAGTAAATCAGTAAATCAGTAAATCAAATCACCCGTCCCCTCCCCTCCCCTCCCATCCACCCCTTCATGATCTTGTGATCTATTGATTCGGGTCACATTTCGAGTATCATCTCGGATAAACATAACACAAAAATAAGTTCTTTATATACTAACCAACGAATATATGCTAACGTAACATTGTTTTCATATTAATAAAGCTAACATAGCATTACCAGAACTAAGAATATAATGTACAACGACAAACCTAACACACCTTACGCGCGAATAAACTACTAACATTAACAAAGTTCCATACTTAACAGCAGTAAAGTACCTAGCACAGCGTACAAAGCGTAACCTATTTCACACTTTTTCAAGCATATCTCTAACATATCAATGTTAATTTTACATTAACATGTTGATATTTAACAAAAATTTAACATAACCCTGTCTAATTATCATACTGACAGCGAATATAAAGCTAACGTAACAGTTTTTACCTTAAACATAGTAAAATTTAACAAAAATTCATCATAACCATACCTAAATATCATAATCCCAACGAATAATTGCAAACATAACAAAGTTTTATCCAAACATAACATAAAATATAACAAAGTTTTATCCATACATAAAAACAAGTTCTTTGAATAAAATATCATAATAAAATGTAATAGTTTACTGATTTTAAAGCTGTAAATCAATAAACCTGTAAATCAAACCATCAGTCCTTCTA
>JABUQX010113786.1:5000-12500 GCA_015478945.1 Trachelipus rathkii
AAATTAAATTATGTACAAAAAAAAAAAAACAAATCCTACAATAAAATCAAACAACTTTTATAATAATAATAATAATAATAATAATAATAATAATAATAATAATAATAATAATAATAATAATAATAATAATAATAATAATAATAATAATAATAATAATAATAATAATAATATAATAATAATAAAATAATAGTTCTCTAAATTTTCAACTCCGACTCCGACTCCGACTCCACATACACAAGAATCTTCGACTCCGACTCCGACTCCACTTGCACAGAGTTTTCGACTCCGACTCCGACTCCGACTCCGACTCCGACTCCGACTCCGGGAAAATTGCACGACTCCACGACTCCGACTCCACGACTCCGACTCCGACTCCGACTCCGCAGCCCTGATTAAAAAGACATTTAGGGTTCAAAAACATATTTTTGCGGGTTTTGATCAGAATTTCTCATTTCAAATCCAAAAAAACAAAAACAAAAAACAAAATCAAAGGCCACATTATCCTTAGTCTTTTCTCTGATAGTTTATCAAGATAATAAAAATTTTTTTTTGCAATTTCATAATTTAATCTTAAATTTTAAACAAAGTAAATAAATACTTGAATGTATGTTTTTCAGATAAAAATGTAATGGAATACTATGTATCAATACTCAGAATGGGTATTATTTCTTTATCTTATCAAGTGCTCTGTATATTTATATAAGAATTTCAGCATATTTCTTCCCAATTTATTTCTTAATTTGCTCCAAATAATGCGAAATGTTGAAAAGAATCTTTCTATTGATCTTGAATGTGTTCGTCAGCAATGCGGCTGACACATAAACCTGGCAAAATTAACAGGCAATTTTGATGATTTTTGCTCTTTAATTTCTATTAATTTCCACCAATTTCTTGTTGTCGTCCTAATTATAATGCCCTTAAAAATTATGAAGGAAAGCAGGTGGTATCCTTTCGTCTAAATATTTGCATTGTAACCAGGTATTAATTCTGAATTTTCATCCGAACCAAAATTAATAAATGTAAACTATAATTGACTTCTTGTTGTCCGAGATTAGCGAAACTTAGATTTAAAATAAAGGAATTTATATTTGCAACAGTTATTTTTATTTTAAAATTATAATGTTAATCATAATTGAAAATAACAATTGGAGGAATATATATATATATATTATATATAATATATATAAATATATATATATAGTATATATTATATATATATATATATATATAATATTATATATATATATATATATATATTTATATATATATATATATAATATATATAATATATTATTACTATATATATATATATTATATATATATATATAATATATATATATAAATATATATATAACATTATTATATATAAATTATACTATATATATATATATATAATATACTATATATATAGTATAATAATATATAAATATAATATATATATATAAATATATAATATATATAATATTTATATATATACATATATATATATATATATTAGAATATAATATATATATATATATATATATATATATAAGATATATTATATATAGTATATAATATATCATATATATATTATATATACTATATATATATACTAAGTATATATATACTATATATATAATATATATGAGATAATATATATATATACTATATATATATATAATATAATACTATATTATATATTATTATATATATATATTATAAATATATATATATATATATATATATATTTATATATTATACATAATATATATATATACTATATTATATATAATATATTATATATATATATATATATATATATATATAACTATATATTATAGTATATATATATATATATATATATATATATATAATATATATATATATTATTATATATATTATTTAATATACTATATAATATAATAAATATAATTATATATATAATATTATATATATATTATAATATATAATATATATATATATATAGTATATATATATGTATATATAAATATATATAATATATATATAAAATATATATATATATATTAATATATATATTATATACTATATAATATATATAATATATATATATATATATATATATATATATATAATATATATTATATATATATTATATAATATATATTATAATATATATATATATATATATAGTATATATAGATATATATCAATATATATATATATATATAATAATATATATATATATATATATTATATAATATATATATCATAGGTATCATATGATTATATATATTATAGTATTAATATATAATAGTAATATATAATATATATACTATAATATAAATATATACTATATATTATATATATATATACTATATATATATATATATATATATATATATATATTAGCTGCTGACTACGGGTCAATTAGCAATAAACACAATTGTTCATTCATATTTTTGACCTGTTAAATTGTTTTGTTACTTGCAGGCAGTGTGCTATCATATTTGAAGCTTACACCTCACAATTTAGTTAACTTTTGTAAGATCGAGGCAGTTAATTAACTAGAAATTAGCTCAAATGTATTATTTTAATAACTTTTGAATTTTTGCTAGCTGTTTTTTTTATAGTTGGATTTTTTATTTTCTTTTTTGCCAGTTCTGGAAACAACAATAAATTAGTGGAAATTGGTAGAAGTGAAGGAGAAAGTTATCAAAACTGCCAGTTAATTTTGTCTGTTTTTTTTTTTAATTGTTCTTTTTTTTTTTTTTTTTTGGCATCAGCTGCATTGTTGTTCAAGAAATACAGAAATCAATAGAAAGTTTTTTTTTTCACCCATTTGCATAATTTTTGAGTAAAATGAGAAACAATGTTGAAGAGAAAGATCTGAATTGCTTATAAAAATTTACAAACACCTAAAATCAAAAATAAAAATTGATAAAATTGATTAATTTGCTATAAACTTTATATAAATTGATATACATTTGATACATAAATTATAATTATAATTTATATGTAATGGTATTTTTTTTTTGTTTAAACTTCACACCTCACGGCCATAGCCCTATTCAAGGAGAGGAACTTCTCTAGGTAATTTCTACCTAGGATCTGAATTAGGTATCGAACCCGGGCCCCTGCCAGGCTACTCTGTTGACCTATCGATCGAGCAACGGTAGTGGCATTAAGACATTTGTCATTACGCGTAAGGTTTTAGGTTAACAGTTTAAATTTTCATATTATTAGTGCATCGGTGCGGTGCGGTGCGGTGCGTGCGGTGCGGTGCGGTATGCGGTGCGGTGCGGTGTTGTTGCGGTGCCGTGCGGTGCGGTGCGACACACAAATCCCAGTTGTACCGGTGCAGTGTAATGTTTTTTAAAAATTTCTTCAACTATTATGATAATACTGGTAAAAAACCAGCTATAGTGTCATCTTTGATTTATATTAATATAAAATGATTAAAAATCAAAAATAGAAGTTCAGGAAAAGGCTGGATTTTTGTCCTTGGGATTCTTGGGTGATATTTTTTTTGGAGGGTACCAACACTGATATTATATATAAGCCAATATATATGATATACTATAGAGATATACAATCTATACATATAAATATAGCTATATATACTACTATACATATATATATATATATATATATATACATATATATAATATATATATTATATATATATATATATATATATATAATATTATATATAATATAACGTATATATATATATATAAATAGAAGATAGAATAATAAAAATATATAGTATATAGTATATAGTATATATATATATATATATATTAGGCCTATATATATATATAACACTGATATATATATATATATATATATATATATATATATATATATATATATATATATATATATATATATATATATATATATATATATATATATATATATTATATATATATATATATATATATATATAATATATATATATATATATATATATACAGGTTGAGGCAAAACCAGCTCCCTGATTTGCAACTTCAATGAAAAGGAAACAAAAAGTGATACAGGAAAAAAAAATTATTCCTTAAAGGTATAAGTTATGCCCTTGTCATTCTTTAAGTTTTGAAAATAACATCACTTAAATAGCACCGTCAATTTCGACGCAGTGCTGGTCTCTCTAGGAAGTTTTCCATTGCCTTGCCGACCATGTGCCGTGGAATCGCAGCGATTTAGAACGTTACTGCTCGCTTAAAGTCTTGCAAATTTCCTGGTCGGTGCTGGTACAACTGTAATTTGAAGTGTCCCCACTAAAAAAAATCGCAAGGGGTCAAATCGGGCCAACGTGGTGGCTATCCAATATCACCCCGTAAAGAGAGAAGATGACCCGGACACGTTGAGAGGTAGGCGATGTGGCACCATTTTGCTGGAACTATACATCTACCGGAACATAATCGATGAGTAACTCGTTGACATTTGGAGGGCGAAAACTCTCGAACATTTCACAATAACGATCTGACGTTACCCTCATCGTAACACCATGCTCTTCGAAGAAATAAGGACCCTACATATCGAAATCACCTACGGCACACCAGATAGTAACTTTTGAGCTTTGGAGTGGTTGCTGGTGGAGCTCTCAAGGGTTAGTTACAATCAGACCAATACCTAAAGTTCTGTTTGTCTTAACTTTTTAATTGGGTCATTCTCTGTTTTTAATTCCTCTAAGTGTTTTTATAAATTGGTCACTTTAATGAAGCCATTCTCCGTTTTTAATTCCTCTAAGTGTTTTAATAAATCAGTCTCTCTCGTTTATACCACTAACTACAGAAGGATATTAATATGAAACACATTTAGTTTTTAATGAACTAGTATATACCATCACGCCAAGGGTCCTACATCTATTATTTAAGCAATCCACGTTCAAGGGGGTTAATAACTATATTATATATATATATATATATATATATATATATATATATATATATATATATATATATATATATATATATATATAAATGGGAGGCTTTTCTTTCGATTTCATGCTCTTCTACTTAACTATACTATTTTCGTGCGTATTACGCACTCTATCACACATCTGTGGGAATTGAAAGGAAAATAAAAAGGAAAGATTTATATATAATTATATATTATATATAGTATATATATATATATAATATATATATATTATATATATATTATATATATATATATATAATACATATATATATATATATATATATATATATATACTTATATATATATTTATATATATATATATATATTATATATATATATATATATATATATTATAATATATATATATATATTAAGAAATATATACTGTAAATATATATATATATATGGCATATATATATATATTAGTGTGGTCCAAAAAATCAAAATTAAGAAATGTATCATTCTGAACGTTCTAAGATGTGACGTTTACCGTAAAAATACTCTATTTAAAATTTGAAGTAAAAAAAAATAACATTTAATGGTGACACATGCGCAAAGAAAGTTGCGCGTGGCTGAGTAAACTGTAGCGAGTTGTCAGTTGTGCTGTAGACGTTATAGGTGTTGGTTGTGTCAAAATTTACGTGCTTGCCGTGTCATAATTATTTAAATTTCTGATGTAGAATGTCCCAATCACGTCAAACAAGATCGGATACACATGTTTGGCTTATTGGGCAAATATCAGAAATCATGACCTGTAGATCAAAACTTCCATCAATTGGCGATGTATTACGTCGTCTGTTTTGGCTGACACACAATAAGAAATCAGTAAAGGAGGCTTCAAATATAATATATTCTGAAATATATGACTTCTGGGATAGAGCAAAGTTACCCACGAAGGCCAAACAGGATGTTTTAACCAAGATTAGAAAGACATATGAACAATACAGATCACTTTTAAAATTGAAATCAAGAAGTCAAATACAAATTGAAAAAGAGACGAAGTCGAAGGAGTAGAAAACGGGATTTTTGGTCACGTGAGCAGTCGGTCCGTAATATTCAAATGAAAGAAAAAGAGACGGTAGGTTAAAAGATAGGCGAGGGTATATGAGTAATGTGGATAAAAAATATACTGTAAAACAAGAAAGAAAGCGTAAAAGGGAAGAACAAGAAAGTAATAGAATTAAAAGGGAAGTTCGTCGGCAGGAGGAACAATTACGTATTCTGCAAGAATGTACTAGTGTGGATGGTGGTAGTTCCTCTAGCAGTGAAGAACCCCAACCTGGACCGTCCAGAGTCGAACCATGTAAGAGTTCAAAGGAACGTCATAAAATCATAACCCCTGACTTAGCAATGGCTTTGGATAGATCGAAAATGAGTGATCGACGTGCGATGTTAGTAGTAACAGATACTGCAAATGCGCTTGGGAAAAAGTTGATAATATTGTATTAAGCAGAAGTACATTACGGCGGCGAAGGTCTGACGTTCGTAAAGCAATTGCTGAGAATATTAAACAAACATTTCCTGGTGGTTTACTGACATCTGTACACTGGGATGGTAAGTTATTGTTGGATGTAACCGGAGAAGACAAGGTTGAACGTCTAGCGATCGTCGTACATGGTGGAGAGAAATCAAAGTTGCTGGGTGTTCCAAAACTTTTGAGAGGAACCGGTGCAAATGTTGCAGAAGTTGTAGTACAGTGCCTAAAAGATTGGAATTTGGAAGATAGCATAGTAGGAATGTGTTTTGACACAACAGCAAGCAATACCGGAACCAAAAGTGGGGCTTGTAGGATTATAGAAGAGAAGCTGAAAAGAAGTCTTCTGGCCTTTGCATGTCAACATCATATTCACGAAATAGTCATATCTGCTGCTTTCAGCAAATGTTACTGTATTTCATCAGGACCAGACATTGACCTGTTCAAACGTTTCCAGAAATTTTGGAAAAAAATTAATAAAGAAAAGTATGAGATAGTGAGTATTAGTGATCCATATGGGAACCTTGAGAAACGGTTTTCTTTTCGTAAACCTGGTGCTCTACATCGAGCACGATGGATGGCACGAGTCATTTATTCATTGAAAATAGTCTTGTTTAGGTCGCAGTTTAATATGACAGAGCAAAAAGCAGCTGCAATGACAAGATTTGCGAACTTTGCTGTAAGGTTTTATGTTCCCAATTGGTTTTCAGCCCCATCAGCAGCTTCAGCCCCAAGAAATGACTTGAAGTACCTTCAAGAGCTGGAATGCTGTGACGATTATGAATTATCAGTAGTAGCTAGTAAAGCTCTCAAACGTCACTTGTGGTATTTAGGAGAAGAACTTGCAGCTCTTGCATTTATGGATGATGAAGTATCAGTTGAAATGAAACGAAAGATGGTTGAAGCTCTGCATAAACCAAGAAGAACAAGTGTAGATAAGCCAGATAAACGTTTTGTATTTAAGGATGAAGATCAACTTCATAACAAAACACTTGCCGACTTTATAACAGAATGCAGTCATTTGTTCTTCAATAAATTACGTTTGGACTCCACTTTTCTCAAGGTTGACCCATTGGAATGAAACGAAAGAACGGACTATAAGAATGCACAAGAAGTTACCAAATCAATAAATGTCA
>JABUQX010113786.1:17500-22500 GCA_015478945.1 Trachelipus rathkii
TAATTAAATATCCTTTCTTTAAAAATAATTGTATATAACTTTATTTCATTTGTCCTGAAAAAGGACTTGTAATTCATTATACTGAAATTCGATAGTAAAGTCTACCCGAAAATTTTCGTTTTCTCTCTCACTTTTAGTATAATATTTTGGAGTTATTGATAAAATTTATAGTTTCCATAAAAACAAAAGACTCTTTTTGGTCTTATTTCATTTATATTAGACTAATTTAAATGGGACTTATATCATTACCTTCGTCTTGATATTCTCTATCTACCCTGCAAAGGAAGAATAATTTCGTGGAATATCTTTATAGATGTTCCATGTTTACCTTTTCGTGAGATTTTTGGTACTGCCACCATCCCAACTTAAGATATCTTATCATAACATAAAATCGCTATTTTTATATTGTATACAGTACACTTCAGATTATTTGCGGACCAAGTTTCATCTAGAAATTCCATATATATATATATATATATATATATATATATATATATATAGGAGCATATATATATAGTTATATATATATAAATATATATATATATATATATATATATATATATATATATAAATTATATATATATATATATATATATATATATATATATATATATATATATATATATATATATATATATATATATATATATATATATATATATATATATATTTTTATATATATATATATATATATATATATATATATATATATATATATATATATATATATATATATATATATATATATATATATATATATATATATATATATATATATATATATTAATGATAAAAGTAACATCGCATCCACATCCGCATTTGGGGAAGATCCGGGCTTAAATTGACATCCGCATCCGCACGCGGCATCCGCATCCCCTACCTTAACGGCGATATCCGCATCCGCATCCGCATCCGCATCCGCATCCTCTTTTGAAAAATGAGGATGTTGCGGATGTTTTCTGCATTTGATTAAATGCATATAAAATAAATATTATTTGGCATCTTTATCATGGGAGTTTATGGGAATAATATATATATATATGTATATATGTATATATATATATATATATATATATATATATATATATATATATATATATATATATATATATATATATATATATATATATATATATATATATATATATATATATTTATATATATATATATATATATATATATATATATATATATATATAGTGCGCTAACCTCCTTGGTTCTCCTACTGACAAATCTTTCTGGCCTCTTGCCAAAAACATCTCTAACAACTTCTGTAAATCATCCTTTCCTCCTCTTATTCGATCTGATGGCTCTGTTGCTAACTCTCCAACTGAAAAGGCCATTCTTCTACCTATTTTCCTCTAACTCAAACCTGGACGATTCTGGCATTCATCATTCTCCTCTCAGGTGTCCTATGTCTTTGCCTGAGATCACACTTGATCGGGTGCATGGGCCCTGAGATCTATGAACGTTAGAAGGCAGGCCTGGATGAATACCCTCCCGAGCTGAGAATGTAACATGTCAACTCGCCCACGTTCAACTTTATTTCTATGTTCCCAATACTAGCACTTTCCCTCAGTGTTGGAAGCACGTATATGTCCAACCTATTCCGAAAAAAGGAAGCCGCTCTGATCCTTCTAAACTATCGCCCTAGTATAGCGCTCTCACTTGTATTCTATATCTAAGATCTTTGAAACCCTTTCTTAACTCTCACTTAGACCATCTGGAATCTCATTTTCTTCTTTCCGATCGCCAGTACGGCTTTCGGCGTTCAAGGTCTACTAGCGATATACTTTCTTATTTAACCGATTTATGGTTTTCCGCTCTTAGGAACTACGGGAAGACTTGCGTGGTGGCGCATGACATATCCAAAGCATTTACCCGGTATGGCACGCGTCACTGCTCTCCAAGCCCCCCTCCTTTGGGTTTCCTCCTTTTAATTTTGTCTAGCTTTCTTTCAAGTCGCTCAATATCGACTGAATGGAGCGACTTCTTCTTTTTTTTCTGGGTCAATAGTGGTGTTCCTCAGGGTTTCGTCTTATCTCCTACTTATTCCTACTTTTTCATTAATGATCTTCTCAATTCCGCACATCTAACCTATCACTCATATGTCGATGACCTGACCCTTCATTCTTCAACTCATTTCAATTTTGCTCCCTCTTTACTTCTAGAATTGCCTCTCGTCTTAACTTTTCCGATTCTATTCTCGCTGATATGATAGAATTTCCGATTGGGGTCGTCTCAACCTTGTGAAATTTAATTTTAAAAACCAACTTCTACAAATCTCCCTCAAACACCTTCTAACTTTTAAGATTCTTTCTGACGGTTCTCTGTCTCTCCTGGTTGACAAGAGTGCAAACATCCTTGGCCTCAAGATAAACAAAAATGTCTTTGGAAACCCTCACATTAAACTTTATTGTTATATGGCCTCAAAGAAACTGGGAGTTTTGTTTAGACTGCGACTATTTTTCCTCTTCTCAGTTATCTAGCTATACAAGGGTTCATCCGTTCTTGTATGGAGCACCGTTCAGTTATCTGGGCTCTGGTTTTACCGGCGCTTTTGGACAGGTCAGAGTCAGTCCAAAAGGCTTATAAACTGTTCTGTAATTTCCACTCTTGACCCTCTATCTCTGCGGCGAGATGGTGTTGGTGCTTTATCTCTTTTCTATAGGTATCGTAGGCGGCAGGTGTTCGAGGGAAATTACCACTGCGTACCACCACCTTTACGTCGCCCTCGTAGCACAAGGTGCTGCTGTGGTCTGTTCATTGAGTTTTGTGTAGATATTGGCAACTCCAGGCTAGTTCGCTGTGGTGCTTCCTTCTTTTTCCTGCCACCCCTGTTCTGTGGAACTCTCTTCCATCTTCTGTGTTTCTGCTGAATTTAATCTCCTCACTTTTAAAGCCTGCGTCTGTGCTCATCTGCGTAGTTTGCGCTAGTGGATGAAATTTTAGCGTGCACCTGGAATAGGGGCCTTCTGCCCCGTGAGTGGTGGTAACAACTGTAAAATATATATATATATATATATGGCAGGCATATATGAAAGAAGATATATATATATATATATATAATTTTTAATTCAAACTTCAAAGAGTAAACATCCGCATCCGCATCCGCATCCGCATCCTCATCTACTTAAGATCCGCATCCGCATCCGCATCCGCATCCTCCTCTTCTTTAAGATCCGCATCTGCATCCGCATCCGCAATAGTCAAATTTTGACATCCGGTCCATCACTAATATATATATATATAGCATATAGAAGTATATATATTACTATAGCATATATATACATATACATAGTATATTATATTATATATATATATATATACATATATATATATATATTTACATATATATATTATTATTATTATTATATATATATATAGTTATATATATATATATTTATATATATATATATATATTATTATTATTATTATTATTATATATATATATATATATATATATATATATATATATATATATATATATATATATATTATTATCTCATCTACATATATATATATATATATATATATATATATATATAATATATATATATATATATATATATATATATATATATATATATATATATATATATAGTATAGGGGCACAACTGGCAGCCAAAATGGCAGCAGGAAGTTGCAACCGAGAGATTTAAGCACATGTTGCAAAGCAACATTTTGCAACATTTGGTTTTTTAAGCTTGACATGTCAAGGTTAGAAAGTCGGTTAGACCGTTTTTAAGGTCTGGAAGACCGATTTCTAAGGTTTTTAGCCTGACCTCGAGGCTTAACCCCCATATGAGTCTTAGCACCCAAAGGGGGATTTTGGGTTCCTGGAAGGTTTCAAATGATCGGTAGATTATTTTTGATGGTTCCAATCGATTTGTCGTGATCGCTAACCCCAGATCGATGTTTAAATTGTCTTTCTACTTGCTCTGGATGACTTATTACATTGAAAAATATAATCGAAAGAAAATCCTTACTATTATTTAATACATTCGATATATCGCCGTAGTTCAGAATACCAATTGCAGGGTCTGGAAAACTGGAAGATTGGAAAACTGGAAAACTGAAAAAAAACGAAAAAAAAAATAATGGATGGGAGTGTGGGTGATGGTATCTCTATTTCCGGTTGCCTGTTTGTGCCGCTGCCGATTCCAATGCCGCCGCGGCCGTCGCCTTCTTGGAATCGCGGTTATGCGCAGCTAGGCCCAGCGTGTGATGGGGCTGAGCAACAAAGCCTGGAAATGGTCGTAGAAGGATGAAATTTGGAGAGTGCATATAGGAGGATGGATGAAGGAGTAAGGAGGAATGAGGAATAAGAATGAGTGATGTTTGAGACACCCCGGAGGGGGGTCCCCAACTGAAATAAAAGAAGAAGAATTGCCCGGAGTGCATAAGAGAATGGAAGAAGGAGGAAGAAGGAAGAATTAAGAATAAAAAGTCAGCGAAGGAGTCAGAGTTGGTGCCGGCACCGGTGCTGGCTCCGGTGTGGTGCCGATTTAGCAAACATTCTTTTAGTGAAATAGTGGTATTCTTATATATGTTTATGATACCGTAGATTTCGAATATGAGGGTTTTCGAATCCTCAATGGTATATGGGGACCCCCTGAAGGGGGTCCCCAACTGAAATAGAAGAAGAAGAAGTGCATGGAGTTCATAAGAGAATGGACCGAGTAAGGAAGAGGGATGAAGGATGAAAAATAGGAAGTATCATGTGTTGGAGCAAATGAGCCATATCCGACATCGGTGCTGGAGCCGGTGCGGTGCCGAGTGATTAAATATTTGCTTAATGAGACAATATTGGTGTCCTTTAATATATTTATAAGATCGTAGATCTCGAAAATGAGGGTTTTAAATTCCTAATGGGTGTCTAGGGATCCCCCGGAGGGGTCTCCCCATCTCCCCACTGAAGAAGAAGAAATGCACGGAGTGCATAAGGGAAAAATGAGGAAATGAGGAAGGAGAAGAAGAGGTCTCATGTGTCGGAGCAA
>JABUQX010113786.1:32500-37500 GCA_015478945.1 Trachelipus rathkii
TTATTATTATTAGAATTAGATAGTGAGTATAGTAAATGATGTGAGGTAGTAGTAAGTATTAAGTTGAATTGGTATAGTAGTAGCTCAGTAGTGAAGTAGTAGTAGTAGTAGTAGTGTAGTAGTAGTAGTAGTAGTAGTGAGTATAGTATGTAGTAATACAATATTTATTTCATATTTCATTATCTTATGTAGGATGTTAAAACTTACCAGCCTCAATGAAAGCGAGAGATTGACCAAAAAGGTCAAAGAGGTACTGGAGCAAGGGTAGCAAAGCGGGAATTTTTTGAGATATATAATAGAGTAGAAAATAAATTGAGCAAAGTTAGGAATATAGAACTCAAATTGAGGAAAATAACATATAGTACAGCAGGAGTAATACAGAGAAGCTTTAATCTGCTGCGAGAAAACAGACGCGAGGAAACATGGAGAAGTACTGTATTGCGAGGCATTAGGAGCGTGGTTGAAATTAGTGGATCCCGTCATTTCACGTGATAAAAATTGTCAAAATACTTTCTCACCTCAGACCAAGAAAACTGCTATGATCAATCTTAAATAAACTCTACTGGAAAAGTCTAAAAAAAATTCCTTTCCTATTTGCCCCACTTCCTTCTAATTTTCCTATTTCTTGATTATGTCGAGCTGTTAATTAGATTTCATTTTATGTTTCTCTTACTCTTGTTAATATCTGTTTGATCATCTGTCCTCTATCAACCAGAGAAGTTAAATAACACATTAAAGCTGTCACAATTATTAAGAAATACAATAAGTTAAACGGGAGACATGGACGTGTGCAACATGAAAAGAGACAGATAAATGAATCTTCTAAGGCGAAATGTGATCTAAGTAATTAAATATTCTGAGAGAGAGAGAGAGAGAGGAGAGAGAGAGAGAAGAGAGAGAGAGAGAGAGAGAGAGAGAGAGAGAGAGAGAGAGAGAGAAATTTCTTTAACCCGAGAGTTATATATATATATATATATATATATAATATATATATATATATAATAACTATATATATTATATATATAATACTATATATATATATATATCTATATATATATATATATATATGATATATATTTTATATATAATATATATATATATATATATATATATATATATACTATATATATATATTATATATATATATATTATATATATATATATATATATATATATATTTAGTATATATATTATATATATATATATATTATTATATATATATTATTAATATATATATATATATAATACAGTATATATATATATACTATATATTAATATATAGTATATATATAATATATATATTATATATATATATAAACTATGGCTTGTCTTAATAAGAAAAAACAATAAAGTTGAAAGTAGCAAGAAAATGAGTAAAAATGACTAATAAGATACAAAGATGAAAAGAACGAAGGTTTGAAAACTTGGAAGAAAAAAAGAATATATTCCCTATATGATTTTTAGCAGGGATGGCACGAAAAAAATCAAATTAAAAAAATCAACTGATATTTTTACTTGATTTTTTTATAAAGAAATCATGATTTTTTTGATTTTATTGATTTTTTTGATTTTTTTGATTTTTTTATTTTTTTTTTATATATATATTTTTTATTTTTGTATATTTAAGTGATTTAACTTCAATAGAAATAAAAAATTAAAATAAAACTATATATATTATGAAGTTTTTAATATATATTTTTTTTCAATTTTCAACAAACTATTGGCATTGTAACCCGCAATTCTGTAACATTCTTTAGTGTTGCTCTTTCATTGTTTCCATTGTAAGATTTTGAACCCAGAGCTTGGGCCTAGGGTTAAAAATTGGAAATTAATGCCAGATGCAGACTAATTATATATATTGTTTTTGTATAATATCGTATAGTAGATATGTTAGTCCAGTATTTGAATATTGTCTACAATTTTAGAACCCTTATTAGAAAAGACATAGATATTCTGGAGAGGGTGCAACGTAAAGCAACGGGGAGGTAGATTTTTGGCTTTGAGGATAAGAATAGGCGTGAAGTTTGTCAAGATAGCCCATGGGCGTTCTTAGTATTAATTTCTTATAATTATTTCTATGGGTTGACTGGACACTCAGAGGAGAACAATGCGGCTTCTTAAGTATCCATTGTTGTTGCTTCAGTGGGAGAGTCTAAAAAGGACATGCGAGTTTTTAGTATTATTCTTATTTATTATGAGTTGACTGGGACATTTTAGAGGGGTTAATACGGCTTCTTAATAATTATTTTTAATTATTAATTATTATTGGTTGACTGGGACAGTCTAGATAGGCCAATGCGGCTTCTTAAGTATTATTCTTGTTTATTATTTGATATTTATTATGAGTTGACTGGGACATTCTAGAAGGGCCAATGCGGCTTCTTAATTTATTAATCTTGTATGGTTGACGTGGGGACAGTAGAAAAGGGCACATGAGCTTCTTAGTATTCTTCTTATTTATTATTGAGTTGACTGGGACATTCTAGAGGCCGTCAATGCTTTCTTAATTATAATTTTTAATTATTAATTATATAAATATATTTATTGGTTGACTGGGACATCCCCCGTCTAGATAGGCAATGCGGCTTCTTTTGTATTATTCTTATTTATTATTTTATTATTGGTTGACTGGGACATTCTAGAGGGGCCAATGCGGCTTCTTAATTATTAATTTTTATTGGTTGACTGGGACAGTCTAAATAGGATCATGCGGCTTCTTAAGTTTATTCTTATTTACTTTAAGGGTATGACTGACATTCTACGAGAGGTTAATCGCAGTTTTTTATTATTATTCAGCATATATAATTAAGAAGCTGCATTAACCCCACTAGAATGTCAGTCAACCAATAATAAATAAAATAATACTTAAGACCGCATAGTCCATCTAGGACTGTCCCAGTCAACCACTAAAAATTAATAATTAAGAAGCGCATTGGCCGCCTCTAGAATGTCCAGTCAAACCCTAATTAAATAGTAAATAAGAATAATACTTAAGAAGCCGCATGGGCTATCTAGACTGTAACAGTCGACCAATATAAATTAATAATTAAAAATAATCATTAAGAAGCAGCATTGACCCCTCTAGAATGTCCCAGTCAACTCATAATAAAAAAGAATAATACTTAAGAAGTCGCATGGTCCTTTTTAGACTGTCCCAATCAACCAATAAAAATTAATAATTAAGAAGCCGCATTGGCCCTTCTAGAATGTCCCAGTCAACCCATAATAAATAATAAATAAGAATAATACTTAAGAAGCCGCATGGGCATATCTAGACTGTCCCCTTCAACCAAAAATAATTAATAATTAAAAATAATAATTAAGCCACATTGATCCCTCTAGAATGTCCCAGTCAACTCATTATAAATAAGAATAATATTTAAGAAGCCGCATGGTAATTTTTAGACTGTCCCAGTCGACCAATAAAATTAATAATTGAGAAGCCGCATTGGCCCCTCTAGAATGTCCCAGTCAACCAATAAAAATTAAGAATTAAGAATAACTTTTAATAATAATTAATGTAATTAATGAATAGTATTTATAATTAAGAAGCCACATGGGCCTACCTAGACTGTCCCAGTCAACCAACAATATAATTAATGATTAAGAATAATAATTAAAAAGTCGCATTGACCCCTCTAGAATGTCCCAGTCAATCCATAATAATTAATAAATAAGAATAATAATTCAGAAGCCGCATGGGCCTATCTAGACTGTCCCAGCAACCATAATAAATAATAATTAAAATATTTATCTAATTATTAATTGTTATTGGTTGACTGGGACAGTCTAGATAGGCCTATGAGGCTTTTGAGTTATTATCCTTATTTATTATTTTTTGTTGGTTGACTGGGACAGTCTAGGTAGGCCCATGTGGCTTCTTAATTATAAATACTATTCATTAATTACATTAATTATTATTAAAAATTATTCTTAATTCTTAATTTTTATTGGTTGACTGGGACAGTCTAAATAGGACCATGCAGCTTCTTAAGTATTATTCTTATATATTATGGGTTGACTGGGACATTCTAGAGGGGTTAAGATGCAGGCAAATCTTAATTAATTATTCTTATTTAGTTAATTACTTATGGATTGACTGGGACACTCTAGAGAGGCCATGCCGCTTCTGAATTATTATTCTTCATTTATATAATTATTATAGTGACTGGGACATTCTTGAGGGGCCAATGCGGCTTTTTAATTATTATTCTTAATGTATTAATTATTGTTCGTTGACTGGGACAGTCTAGGTAAGGCCCATGTGCTTATGTAATTATAATTATATTCTTAATTACTTAATATTATTAAAAATTATTTCTTAATTCCTAATTTTTATGGGTTGAATGGGACATTCTAGATTGGATTCTACGTCTTCTTATCTCTCTTTATATTATATACTATATATATATATATCTAATATATACTTATATATATATAGTATATATATATATATTATTCTATATATATATATATATATACTATATATATAATACTATATATTATATATTATATATATATATATAGTATATATTATATATAATATATAGTATATAGTATATATATATGATTTTCGCCGTTAAATAATTTTTATGAAAAATCAAAAAATCAAAAAATCAAAAATCAAAAATTGATTTTTTTCTAAAAAAATCAAAAAAATCCCCAACCCTGATTTTTAGTATGTAATGTTTCGAATTGCAGTTAAACTTTTTTTTTTTCTTCCGAAGTGTAAGTATATCAAATTGTTAGGATTCAGAATAATAATTTTAAAAATAATGTAGTAGGAATCATTCCTTTATTATTATTATTATTATTATTATTATTATTATTATTATTATTATTATTATTATTATTATTATTATTATTATTATTATTATTATTATTATTATTATTATTATTATTATTATTATTATTATTATTATTATTATAAATATGATTATTATTATTTTATTTTATATTATTATTTTATATTATTATTAATTATTATTATTATTATTATT
>JABUQX010113786.1:40000-41540 GCA_015478945.1 Trachelipus rathkii
GAAGTAACGCTGTCCCTGTCAAATTTCCCTCGAAGTAAGGCCGATAATTCAATTGAGTATATCCACACCACAAAACGTTGAATGAGTATGAGACGCTGAGTGATGCTAGTGAATGTATATGGGGGTTTTCGTTTTCCGCCAAATGTCTGAAGTTCCACCTGTTATATACATACCGTTATTGGTAAAGCGAGATTCATCGGTCCATAAGATATTTTCCAATAAGTCAGGTACATCCATTAGAAGGCAATCAATGACAGCCAGGAATCCCAGCCGCCCTTTTTGGTCTCCACGATCCAAACCATGCACAATGTATGGCCTATATGGATACATGTTGGTAATGCAACACGAATCGTCGTACGTATGGTTTCCATGCGATATTTCTAAGACCGAACTAGCCTGGCGGTAATGAAAGACGTTGATTTTTTTCATGGGGGTGTACGTAGCAGACGTCAGTTCGGGACGTCGAATGTCGGACAACACCAGCCTCCCAAATGTGATGAGGGGGTTGAACTATCGACCCTGTACTTTGAAACCGTCTGTAAACTCTATGGAATGCCATGTGGCTCGGCGGTCGTCGATGTGGATACGACGTTGTTCCATATTCTGCAGGCAGCTCTGGCGAGTATGTCCCTGTTTGCGTAATGTAGCCCGCTCCAGCATGTCACGCTTTTTCATCCTGAGTACGGATTCGACGTGGCAATGTTCAAATTATGGCTCTGACAAACAAACGCAACTCTGAAGTTATAGCGTTTTACAATACACTTTAATTACGCATAAATTGTAGGTTATGACATAACATCCATATGATAGCTGTTAGTTGGTTGTACACATTCAGCATGGCCGTATTTAGTAGGCTACATATCAAGTGTAATTCTAAAGGAGGGTATGCCATTATGGTTATTTTCATTTATTCCTTTGTTAGCTTGTTCGATATTTTTAAAATACTATTGATGATACCCTATTGTATTATACCTAATTATTTCATATTGAACGTTTTCCGTCTTTTGTAGCCACATGAATGTCTACGGAAGGACGTCTAGTTGTTTATTGGGTAATTGCGTTGGAAAGAACAACCGTATCAAATAAATGTTGAGAGGATAGAGCCACCTCAATTTTTTTATGTGCATTTACAGAAACCATAAAAAAATATATCAAACCCATTCGACTTCGCATCGTTTGTGCGCGGTTTTCGTATTGCGGCGTGCGCAGACACACGTACATATCCGCATCCTCCTTAATGAAATAAATAATCGAACTTATATTCCTACACATTTTCATACTTAAACATCCCGTACGGTGATACACGGCTGTAACATAACTCGTGAGACACTATATTATATATTAATATATATAATAGTATATATATATATATATATATATATATATATATAAATATATATATATAATATATATATATATATATATATATATATATATATATATATAATATATATTAATATAGTATATAATCAGGAGGTGCCGTTCCGCAAGTTAAAAGTCGCAATTGCGGAATAACCAAAAAGAATTAGATCTCTCTCAA
>JABUQX010113787.1:17500-22088 GCA_015478945.1 Trachelipus rathkii
TAATATATATATATACTATATATAGTATATATATCATATAGTATTTAATATATACTATATATAGTATTTATATATATATATATATATATTATATGATATAGTATAATATATATATAATATATATATAATATATATATATAATATGTAAATATATTATATATATTTATATAGTATATATATATATATAGTATTATATATATATATATATATAATATTATATATATATATATATATATATATATATATTATATATATATATATATATATATATACATATGATATATATATATATAATATACATTTATATATTATATTATATATATATATAGTTATATATATATAATATACTATATATATATATATATCTATATATATATATATATATTATATACGTATATTGTTATGCATGGTTAAATTATTTTTGGCTATAATATATATAATATATATATATATATACTATATATACTATATTATATATATATATATATATGCTATATATATATATATAGTATTATATATATCAAGTATATATGTATATGTATTGTAGTATGTAGTTGTATTATATATATATACATATATATATATAATATATATATATAGTATTACTATATATATATTATATATATATATATTATAGTATATATAATAATACTATATAATATAATTTATATAATATATATATTATATATAGTATAATATATATATATATATATATATATATATATATATATATATAGATATATATATATATTTTATATATATAGTATATATATATATAATATATATATATATATATATTATATATACTATATCATATAATATTATATATACATCAGTATATATACTATATATATATATATACTATAGGCCTATATATAGTATATATATATATATAATATATATATATATATATATAGTATATATATATATGTATATATAGTATACATTTATATATATATATTAGTATATATATATATATGATATTATATACTATATAGTATATATATAATATATATATATATATATGATAATATATATATATTAGTATATTTAATTATATATATATTATATAGTATATATCTATTATATATAATATATATAACTATACTATATATATATATACTGATATTATACTATATAGTATATATAATATATATATATATTCGTCAGAGGGCCGATTGCTTCTTGCGGGTTCTTGTAAATGTAGATCTAATACTGTTGTCTAGGGGATTAATGATCTCACTGTTTAGTAAGATAAAGATCTATTCCTTATAAGTTCTAACAATTCAATTCTGAAGAAAGTATTACAAGGTGAACGAAGTGAGCTTCTGATGAAAAGATAAAAGTACTCCTTTATTTTTAATAGATATTTAAAGCACGAGTGATTAGGCCAAAAAGCCCTATACATAATTAACAATTAATAATATATATATATATAATATATTATATAATATATATATATATATATATATATATATATTATATATATATATATATATATATATATATAATAAATTTTATATATATATATATTTCTGGCTGGTAATCCAGAATTACAAATAAAATTATATAATAATTTTGCATACGAAACTAATGTTAAGTTTATAAATAATTTTTTAGCGCAGAATTCGCAATACTTGATCAAAATTAATATATAGAGTTCTAACATATATGCCTTGTTTTGAATAATTAATATAATGCTAATATAATGATGAAGAGTTCCAACATTAATATCCTTATTGAATAATAATAATATTACTATTAAATTGATAAAATAATAAATTCTTCCATAATTTAGACAATAGATATTTGATGCAGTCTTTTTAGCCGATCGTGAGTGGTGAAGCTCAAGTTCTCGACCTCGGCGTTCTCGTAACGTGACACACCCCCCTTCTAAGACGACATTGGGGTATGATGCTTCTATGTCGTTAATTAACCTGCCGAGATAAAAAAATCGGCTATCACGTTATCTTTCCCGTTTACGGACTGGAGAGTGAACTTCACACCTTGCAACATCATGGCCCAACGCATCACTCTTGAATTCGTGAATTTTGCCTTCTGCATATATACAAGCGGACGATGGTCGGTTTGTAGGATGAATTCCTTACCATATATATAATTATCAAATTTTTTTACGGCAAAAATTATGGCCAAACCTTCTTTTTCGATAGTACTCCATCTTCTTTCAGTTTCGGATAACCTCCTTCCAGCATAAGCCACCGGGAATATTCCATCTTCGTACTCTTGCAAGAGACAAGAGCCTATAGCTTCTTGCGACGCGTCAGTTTGTATAACGAATCCTTTACTCACATCGGGTAGCCGTAAAACAGGGGAAGTTGTAAGCATGATCTTCAAGACTTCGAACGCCTTTTGATGGCTATCCTCCCACTTAACCTTTCTAGGGCTCCCTTTTTTGAGTAGATCAAATAATGGACACGCGATTGATGCATAATTTGGAACGAAGGCCTTATAATACCCGGTTAGGCCGAGAAAAGATCTTACCTCTGTTTTAGTCGTAGGTCTCATCGCATCACTAATTTTCTTCACGTTTTCCTTCTGTAAACCCTTATAACCGTAGCTCAACTTATGGCCAAGGAACTCTACGCTTCCTGATCCTATAACACATTTGGAGGGTTTTACCGTAAATCCGGCATCACCCAATCGGGTAAACAGGACCTCCAACTCTCTAACGTGAGTTTTCCAGTCTTGGGTATGCACGATGATATCGTCAATATAACATTTTGTGAATTGCATATCCCCGATTACGTTCCTTAATACCCTTGTAAGTGTTGCACCGGCGTTAACTAAACCGAAGGGCATCCTAAGGAACTCGTAATGTCCTTCATAGATTACAAACGCTGTTTCCTGAATGTCTTCTTTATGAATCCGGATTTGCCAATGCACTTTCGAAAGATCGAACTTCAAAAAGAATTTATCCTTAGCAAAATGGAAGAACAAGTCCTCCACTGTGATCGTTGGCTCCGGGTCAAAAATCGTTATATCACTCAACTTCCTATAAACGACGCATACCCGGTTTGACCCATTTTTTTTCTTTACCACAACGATGGGGAAAGCGTAAGGCGAATCTGATTTCTGTATTATGCCTAAATCCAGCATATCTTGAATTTCCATCTTGATTTGCGGTTTAACCGAATAAGGTAAGACATACGGTTCTGATTTTATAGGATCGCTGCTAGTGAGTATGATTCTATGTTTGGAATTCGTGGGTCTTTCCTCAGGTGGACAACTAACGGGACGCAAGATGAACTCCTCGTCTTTTCTACGGCGTTTGTACTGTGGCATTGGTCTTAACCACATTGATAGGTTTCCCATTTGACGCAAATTCTGTTCTCTTTCGGTTCTTTGTTCTTCTGTTAATTGATTCCACTCACCAGAATCCTCAGCCGTTTGGTATTCCCTTATTTGAGACATATACGACAATCCTTCATCTAACAAGAAAATCGCATCATTCATCAAAAGGTTAACAAAACGAAGGAATAATGGTGGCTTGGACGACTCAATGCTTGATAAAGCGTAATTTGCTAATTCAATAAATTGTTTTCTATGGTCAGGAATGCTCCAAAGAAATTTCATTATCTCATACATGGGACGTCTATAATTGAATTTTTCTTCAAATGCAACGCTCTGACCTGTCATCTCAATGATTACGAACACATGAATAATGGCAGTCACCAAATGTAAAGACAAAGGATATTCAATAAACAGTCTCTCCCTAACGTCAGAAACCAATCCAACATTATCCTTTCCACTTAGCATTAAAGTTTCAAGACATTCCGCCAAGTGTGCTCGCAGATGAGGGTTGTTCATCCATTGAGGAGAACCCATGAAAGAAATAATGAAGTTCATGAAGTGTTTTATATAGGGTTCTCCACTTAGGGTAAAAGCTTCAGCCATATAACGTTTTACCGCTATGATTCCTTCAACTAGATTTTCAACGATAAATTCAGGAACGAATTGCACGAGTGATTTTGAATGTTTGTCATCAAACAAATCTAACAGAGAAATTTCTCTTAGCTCAGGGGACAAACGTTCGTCACCGGAGGTCAAGGCAACCTGTGGTAAGCCACAATGGATGTGCAGTAAAAACTGTAAACTCAAATCAGAAGTAAGTTCAAAGTTTCTTTCCCTCATTAATTGTACAAGAGTGGTTTGCTTAGAAAGATTGCCGAGAATTAAACACGCCTTTATTTCATTTCGGCGCTTGCTACAATATGAGCTACAATAAAAGGGATTTACTTAAGAACTTTTAAATTCCTTCACATCATCCTGACATGAAAGAAAATGGATAGGGCCAGATTTGTGCATGCCTGCAGCCCAGTTTAAAATAAAGTATCTGAACATAAGCTAAGTTTTCGATTTTCTTCACTGTTGAATAGCCAGATGCCGGCTCTGCGTGATTTGATCTAAACAGTTTTCAAACCATTTAGAAAACTTGTCTAATTTGAAAATCTAAGCAAAGTCATAAAAGGATAAATGTATAGATTAAGCGAGTCAATTCCCTGTACAAGCATACCTGGATTGTCATCAGTGCTGATCTAAGTAACTCTTCGATGGTCGGATGGCGATC
>JABUQX010113788.1:0-12500 GCA_015478945.1 Trachelipus rathkii
ATAGATATATATATATAATTATATTTATATATTAGGGATGGTCCGATGTATCAAGTAATCGGGTATCAGCCATTTCTTTGGGTATCGGTATTGGTTAATATGGCCTATACTCTTTACTTTTTGGGTGAAAAATAATGAGAAACTTTTAGATAAAATAATAAATCTAGTTTTCAATATATATTTAGCCTAAACTTGTGCCTATAGTTGTTTTTTGTTGTATTTTTTTCCTTGACTTCCTTTTAACCTAGAATATTTTGTGTTTCCTGCCACTTTGGGTTTTAGCGTATATTTACCTATTTTGGGATAGCCATTATTATAATTTATACAGATTTAGCTTCCACTTTTTTTAGTTGATCAATAGTATTTTTTTTTTCTTTTTTTTTGTACGCAATTTCGTGAGTGTGTGAGTGCGTGAGTGTTTTTAAACTTTCTGGATTATTCATATTTTAGATATTTAATGTGAAGTTCAACTCTTTGAAACTCAACTTCCTTTATATCTCCTCTCTAAAATACCTGCCAAACTTTTCCTATGCCTTTTGATTTGGTCTAGGATGTCTTAACCGTAAAACAAACATAAATATTCTAGACTAAACATAAATTAGTGAATTATGCTTGGAGACCCCTCACTCACATCGGTTGCTAAAAATGGCCTGCAAAAAAGCTGGAAATTCTGTTTCAGATTGCGTGAATTTTTTTCTCTGCTCAGATACTCCCAGTTATAATTAAAGGTCTTATTACGCACCCTGCATGACTACTGTTTCCGCACATTTGGGGTGGATCCGGTTCCACCCTCTTTTTGATAGGAGTTGAAGCTAAGGCTAAGAGGCTTCTAAACTGTCCCATACTCTCCTGATCTCCCTTGACCCTCTTCTCATTGTTGTGAACGTAAGGTGCCCTATTCTCTTTCTATAGGTATTTACAACGGGCAGGTGCTCGCGAAGAATTGACCTCTCGCATTCCTCACCACTGCGTCGCCCTTCGTAACAAAAAGGTGCGCTTGTTCTCGTCATGAAAATTGTGTGAAATATTGGAGACTCAAAGGATCACTGCGTTATGGTACGGTGCCTTCTTTCCAGCGAGCATCTGTTTGTGGAACTCCTTGCCTTCTTTATTTTCCCCGCAATGTTTAATCTTCCTCTATTTAAGTCCCGCATCTGCGCCCACCTGAGGGAATTGCGTTAGGCAAGGGTCAGGGTGGGTTTACTTTCATTTATTTTAATTTTTATTTTTCTTTATGTAAATTTTTTTTATTTTTTTATTTATTTTTTTGCCGCCGCTCCTTTTGAAAAGGGCATGCCGTGAGTATTTATCATTAAAAAAAAAAAAAAAAAAAAAAAAGTTTAAGGCGTTTTAAAATTTCAAGTTTTAAATTTAGGCTTAGCGCGCGAATAATTTTTCCTCATTTTTCCTTTGGTTTTTGTCTGTTTCTTTTTCATTCTTTTTTTGCTATAATTGTGTGTGCGTGTATGATATCAGATTTGCAGATGGCTAAGAATTCATCCTCTAACTCGTTTAATATATCAAACTATAACTTATTTTATAATTTCCATCTGAAGGGTGGAGTATGTGCCTATGTAAACATAAACATTCCTATAACACGTCTCAAGAATCTGAATTCCTAACTCTTGTCATTGTGGCTTAAAACTCTAGGTCTCTTCCTTTCTACTACAACAATCTTGTGCTTCTGCTTCAGTTCTCCTAACAGAACAGATTTTCATGCCTTTTGTTGATTACCTTACTACTTCTCAGACGAAACTGTCATATCTTGCGTTGCATCGCAAATAACTGAGGTCCTCTATTTAGGGGATTTCAATGTACACAACACTGAATGGATGAGTTCCTTTCATACTGATTTAGGTGGGGATTTTTCAGTGTTGCTGTCAGACGTACAAAGATGGTCAACAATGTAAAAATTTGAGACTATAAATTTTGGGCATTCACACTGAAACACAATTTTTTTTTGGTAGTCCTCTAATTGCGGAATTAAATTGCAGAATGAATATAGCATTCCACTAACTTGGCAATTCCGCAACAATTTTTCAAATTTATCGCAATTGCAATTCCCAATTTATTTTGGTATTCGCCCGCAATTGCCGAACGCCCACCTCTGATATATATATATATATATATATATATTATATATATATATTATATATAGTATAGGTTATATATATATATATATATATATATAATTATAATATAGTATAATATATAATATAAAGGTGCAGCCTCGGCAGATTAGCTGTCGCTGTAATCCTAAAAAACTATGATCAGCTACGTAAAAACTGAATACATTTTTTGAAATCGGCGCAATTGTAATGAGGGAAAATGAAGAAATAAATGAACGTGCGATACAAAAAATAATACTAGATAACGTTTTCATGTACGATAATTCTCAAATTCCCCCAAATTTTGCGTCCCTCAGTCATGATCCCCCATATTTTCTTTCAATGTTAATGCAAACAGCAACACACAACACACAAACTCTATGATAGATAGATGTGTTCTAGAGGCAAAATTAAATTTTTTTTGGTGACCCGACCTGACCTAACTAACCTAATCTAATGTATGAAATTTTAATTGATTTAAATTCTAATTTAATTACTAGATATTTCATTTTTACATTTTTGCACCATTATTTTTAAAGTTTCCCCTAAAAATATTGAAAGATATAAAGAAAAGTTTATTTTTTATGGGTATGCGTGTTTAAATATTAAGGTTGAAACGTACGAGTATAGAATACTGGTCTTATTAATTGTTGTTAAAATTAATAATTATTAACAAATGTTTTTGGTTCTTCGCATTACAATGTATGGTGAATTCATAAAATGTATTCAGTTTTTTGGTAGTTATAAAAGTTTTTTTATTTAGATACAGGTGTCAGCTAATCTGGAGACTGGCCATTAATAGTATATATATATATTATATATATAATATATATATATAATAGGGTATATTATATATAATATATATATATATATATATATATATAGTGTTGGGCACTTGCGACGCAACTTGTTGCGGGCTGCAATTGCGATCGCAATTATTTTGGTTGCGGTTGCGATTGCAATTATTTTAAATGAGTTGCGAATAGTCTTGCGACTGCAATGATATAAAGCAAAAATATATTTTATTTAAAAATTAGAAATTTAAAATTATAGAAAAATAAAACAATTTAATTTGATTCTGGTTGAAATTGTTTCCAACTCGTAACAAGTTTAGACTGTTATACAGTAAAATGGTACCCGGTCTTGTCTGCATTTTGTATGCGCAGCGTTATTAGTCTAAATTCAACTATTGCTGAAATAGGTTGTGATTTTTTTCCGATCGTAAAGACTTTTCACTCTTGATAAAATGGATCGTTTCTTGACGAAAACGTCAAGTCAAAAATATTTCCGGTCCCATACCTACCATTTCTTCAATGGCAGATACTATTTCAGAAGATATCGCTACTGTTAGTAGCACTGCTAACGCTAGAAGTGAAACTGTAGGAAGTCGTCTAATCACAAAAACGCCCTTGGCCTTACTACAAGAATTTTTTGAGTTTGTAAGCTCAAACGAAGGTGATCGTATGGTATTTAAATGTATTAAGTGTTTACCGCAGTCTAAATGTTACATGGCTCAGAAAAAGTCCCTCTACAGTCTGCGATCACATATTTCAAGCATACATGGAGAGATAAGAAACTATTCTTAGATAGACTAAGCATATATATTTTGTGATACACACACACACACATATATATATATATATATATATATATATATATATATATATATATATATATATATATATTATATATAATATATATTATATATACTATATATATATATATATATAATATATATATACTATAGGTATATATATATATATATATATATATATAGGGGTATATATGTCAGCATCCCGAAAGGCCATGGGGGGGCAGGCATGTAACTAAAGAAAACTATTAACAGCTAACACGAAATATAAATTATAATTTTAAATTATCAGGAGACATTTTTACCCCTGAAATTTAAAAAATAAATAAATAACCCTTTTTAAAAAAAATTTGTTAAAAATGTTGAAAAAATTAGTATTTTGAAAATCGAAGATGCTCGCTTACTCCGAGTGAGCAATCAAAGGTGCCATGTTTGAGTTGTTTTTTAAACTAAGAATACCTACGATAAACCAAGAAGATGGATAGAGTCGGGGTTTCCCGGCCTACCGGGGGAGAGTCGGGGTTTCTCGGCCTACTGTCCCTCCGTCGGCTCGAACCCCCTAAACAAGGATATAAAAAGAAAAAATAAATTTTTCTCAAAGCGTAAAAATAGTGGTATTTTGGCAACTTTTTGCTATCGTCAACTATATGCAGGAATTCAAGGTCAATCACAGCGTGCACTTGCGAGGTTTGAGATTATAGTAATATTTAAGGTTATTAATAAATATTAGAATAAAATATATTTTTTTTAAGTTTATCGATGAAATTGCTTGCCGAGATCAAATGTTATTTTTATTTTCCTGTAGATTATAGATTTTCTAGGTTACATGCCTGGCCTCTTCGGGATGCTGGCCATATATATATAATATATATATAATATATATATAATATATATATATATATATATATATATAATATATATAATTTAATATTATATATATTATATAATATATATATTATATATATAGGATAAAGCATACATGGGAATTTTGCTGTCAACTATAACAGTTTGCCTTAATCTACTTAATGATGTTAAGGCAAAAAAACTGTGTCTGTGGCCCTCTTGCTACTGTCATAGAAAATGCAATCAGAAATATATTTAGTAAAATGCTGGAAGATGATGAGTACCTCTTGGCAACTGCTTTTCATCCCCATTTTAAGCCAAAGTGGCTCAATAATACTGAAAAAATTGAGCACATTACCAAAAAGATGGCAAATGAAATAAAACAATTTTGTGATTTTTCATCCTCCGAAAGTGGCAGTGTAGAAGGAGAAACAAATGAAGTAGAGGATGACTTCTTTCTCTCACTGTTAAAGAGTGAAAGATGTGCCTCTAGAAAGAAAGACGAGTTAAATGAGGTAAAAGAATGGCTATAACAACCAGTATCGAACCGGTTTACAAGTCCAGCCATGTTTCCATCTGGTACGTTTGTTTCATGTTTCATAAAATATAATACGCCAATTCCATCGAGTGCGGTAGTGGAGAGACTCTTTTCGCTAGGAAAAGAAATTCTAAGACCAAAGCGTGCTCTTCTCTCCGACAAGCATTTTGAAATGCTTGCATTCCTCAAAGGAAATAATTTTAATAATAAAATGTATTGAAATAAAAAAGCATGTTCCTAAATCATTAATATATTTGCTGCGGAAGTATTAATTTCTCTTGTTTTAGTATATTTAACGTACAATAGTTGCGGTTGCGACCGCAATTCGCGGTCTCCCGCAATTATTTTTGGGTTGGGGGCCCAACACTATATATATATATATATATATATATATATATATATATATATATATATATATATATATATATATATATATATATATATATATATATATAGTATATATATATATATATATATATATATATATATATATATATATATATAATATATATATATATATATAATATATATATATATATATAATATATATATATACATATATATATAGATATATATATATATATATATATATATATACCGGTATAGCGGGGTGACGTGGGCCACTTTAGGTATAACTTCGTCTCCCCACTTTTCCCTAATACACTTTTTGGAATATTTTTTTCTGAAAATCAAGGCCCTATAGTAGGTCATAAGCACACACACAAAAAAATAATGTATTTCTAATAATAATAGTTTTATTAAAGTTTAAATAAATCTCATTTAGACTCGCGCTTGAAGAGGTGAATCGGGACCACCATTGTGGGGCTTGAATTGGGCGCATCTTTTAAATTCTCTTTTATGTATAAATTCAATTTTATATTTTAATTTTTACTTAATATAGTAATTGTTTATTATATTAAAATTAGTAATAAGTAATTAAAATTTCAATAATGATACATAAAATAAGAATAAAAATGTTGTGGCCCAATTCACGCCATTCGTGGGACAAATTTTGACACTTTTTTTGAATTCATATATTCCAAATAAATTTCATTTTTTATTTTAATTTTTACTTAATTTAAGTAACATTTTAATTATATTAAAATTAGCTATAGTAATAAAAATGTCAATAATAAGTAGGCTACATAAAATAAGAATAACAATGGTGGCCCAATTCACCCCATCATCAATTTTTATGGGGGGGGTGTGTGAATCGGGCTAAGTTAGGCCTAGCGATTTAACCACTATGCACTGTTTGGAAAAAATATTTACTTTGCCAGTTTAAAGCTAACATACTCAACTGTATGTATACACTGAAAAAATAATTAAAATCTGTCCATAACTTTTCATTTTATAACAGTTAAAAAAAACTCACATTTTTAAAAAGTGAAATTCTATTTAAGGACATTTTATACAATAATATATATTTTTTAAAAATGTAAAACTCTCTACAATTAAAGATAATCTATATAAAACTTGTACTACTACCATGTGGCTATTGAATGAGCAAAAAAAAATTTTTTCTTTATTTACAGTGGGCCGAATCACCCCTCTAAAAAAGGCGGTCCCAGTCACCCCGCCCGACGCTATATAACAGACTGCCGGATATCCGGTATCTGGTTTTAACTTCTAGCCGGATATCTGGCTAATTCACTCTCCGGCCCATCCTTATTTTTTAGTTTATCCAGTCTTTATAAATTACAAATAAGCCTACCATAATATTTTTTGTAACTGCACAAATAATAATATATATATATATATATATAATATATATATATATATATTTTTATATTTTTTTTTTTTTTTTATATATATATATATATATATATATATATATATTATATATATATATATAATATATATATATATATATATATATATATATATATATAGTATATATATATAGTATATATATATATATATAAATATATATAATTATATTATAATATATATAGTATATATATATATAATTATTTTTATTTTTTTGTAATTTTTTCTTATAATAAAATCAAGAAGTCCCCTTATTAATAATACCTGAAGGCATACTTATTCCCGCATTAATAAAGCATTAGATTGTCCTGCTTTTAAGCCAGGACACTTAATTTTTTAAATTTTCATAAATCAAGAGTACTTTGTGACTCTAAAGAATTAACAATACTAAACCGAGCAAGCTTAGCAAGTAGATATACATTGAGTTGCGCTGAGCTTAGGATTTTATTTATAAATATTCATATTGATCTTTCACTTAAGGGATAAAAAAACTTGTTCTATTCCTTCTTGATCTACTAATTTTTTGAGATTCTTTGAAACTTTAATCATTGTTTTTTGGCAAGACTATTCAAAAAGTAAATCTTAATAGGAAAATTTAGTAAAAATATAAAAATGATTAATATTCTACGAGTTTTTTTCTAGCAATAATTTTATATAAGAATTAATTGATGAATAAATATTTAAATAGCCTTTTGTTGTGGTTTTTTCACTTTTTTATTTTTGCTTTAACGCAAGTGTTATTAATACTATTTTAATTTCAGATAATTTTAAATTGAAAATGGAATCGCATAATCAAAGCCGCCATGAAGAACAAGGCATGCTAACAATTGGTAAGAATAAGGGGAATGAAAATCAGATTGGACCAAAGAAAATGTTTTCTATATAAACGCGTGGATGTGTCAAATGTTAGTATTAGCATTTTAAAATTTTTGTTCGACAGTTTCTGTTGTAACAAATTGATATAATTTTCATATTTAATACTTAAAGAAATAACAGTTTTCATTTTTCTAATATATTTTCCTCCATATATATATAAAAATCCTATTATTATTACTATCTAAATGTAGTAGCTTTCAGTTGTTAAATTGATGGACCACTTTTTTAACCTTTGCATTTGGCAGCTAATATATATATATATATAATATATATATATATATAATATACTTATATATATATATATTATATTATATATATATTATAATATATATATATATATATATATATTATATATATATATATATATATATATATAATATTATATATATATATATATATAATCTCTCCAATTTTCTTTCCCCAAGACTGGGGGTAAGGTGCGTGACATGCATTGGAAAAGAGAAGTAGTAGAAGAATATGACAATAGAAGAAAGCCCAGCCTTACGCCCCCTCAATACCTATTAGTGAGAACTCATCTCAGTCAGAAAAATCCAGACGCCGGAAAATCGACCCTAGAGCTTCACGGGACCCGCGACGGACGCGTCACTATGGCTTATCGTCAAGTGTAGGGTTCCTCCCCTGGCCCCGGTAGGCCACACCATACCCCCCACAAAATCCCTGCCATTCATCCTATTATGCACCTTTATTCTCGCCCTGCCAAACTCACATTTCTCTCCTTCAGACATTAAAGTTACTGACCTCAAATCACTGTTTTTCTTTGGTCCGCGCGAGCTGGTCGATTCCAACAACACTTAGCACTATACATCCGCCTTAACCAAACGACTGTCATTCATGTTTTCCACATGACCAAACCAATCTCAACGTACTTCATTTATTCTCTCATTTACCCTTTCCTTCACACCACATAACTCTCTAATACGTTTCATTTACTCATTTTATCAATTCTTTTCACACCTAACACCCCCTAAGATTGTACATCTGAACACGTTGAATTCAGATTATACCTGCTTATTCAGACCATAGTCTCACTACTATAGCATTACACAGGTAACAACATACCCTAGTAATACTCATGATTAGTCCTTTACGTTTCCAGCACAACGATTTAAATTGGCACAGCCACTTCCCTGCCATTAACCACAACTTCCTAACTAACACACTCTGCATCATCCGTTCTTTTTCATCCCAACTTATATCCTAAATATTTAACCTGCAGACACTTGTTCCAGCTGCTCACCGGCATATAACATAACTTCACACTGAAAACTGTCCTCACTACAACCATAAGCTTACTCTTATCTACGTTTACTTTTCAAACCCCACTTTACACACCCTGCCAAAACTCTCTACAATAATCTCAACTTCTTCAGATTCAACCAAACAAAACCAATCAATCCGGCAATATTAATAGGTAGGCCACCCTCCACTCCACCTCATTCTCCATCATTCTAAACCATTTCTTGGCACCCCATCTCTTGATTCTTTCATAACCCATCCCATAAATACAATTGAATAACCTAGGGGACATAACAATCCCTTCCTCACTCCGCTGTTAATAATAAAACCAATCACTTTTTGACACCATTTATTCTTACACGCGCTTACACTATCGTCATACATACGGTACTTTTGATTCCATTCAGAAGCCTACAATCAACACCATATATCAGACACCTGCCATAGAGCTTTCCTATTTATCCTATCATACGCCTGTTGCAAATCCATAAAGCCTAAATACAATTTATTCTTCTCCCTCATTTTCTCAGTCATTTGTTTCAATGTAAAGATTTGATCCACACACACTCTACCACTCCTAAACGCACCTTGTTCTTCACCAATCAGTCTTTCAGTCACTCGACGCACTCTTTCGACTAAAATACCAGCATATATCTTCCCTACACCACTCTCGATAACTATATATATATATATATATAATATATATATATATATATATATATATATAATATATATATATATATATATATATATATATCAGGGATGGGGAGTTTGGAAAAAAAATAAAATCGACTGCCCGACTCCGAGTCGATATTAAAAACAACCGACTCGACTTCAACTCCAAGAGTCATATTTTAAAACGAATTCGACTCTCCAATGGAAAAATTTCATACACAAAACATTTGTAGCTATGGATATATATATATATATATACTATATATGATATCTATCTATATATATATATAATATATATATATATATATATATATATATATATATATATATATAATATAAATATATTATATATATATATATATATATATATATATATATATATATATTATATATATATATATATATATATATATATATATATATATATATTAGGGGTGTACCGGAACTGAAATTTTCAGTTCCGGCCGGAACACATCGGAATTAGCACAGAATCACAAAAAATTCCGGCGCAGTAGGAATTTCGCGGCCGAACCGGAATTTTCTTATGACTTTTCCTTTAACTATAAAGAAATGTAAGAAAAAAATTTTTTTATATAACTTTCAACATAAATCTTATATTTAGTACAACGCCACTTCATGACATATGGAAAATCCTCATTGAAGAGAAAATCTGGGAAGTCCAAAAATTTTAATAGTAAAAGGGAGAGTCTTGTATTTTCTTAGAACAGGGGAACCCACAAAAGAGCAATAGATCAAAGCCGTGAAATAAGAGAGTTTTGAGGAGAGTTTCTCCCCAAAAAAGATTTGGCATATTAATGACCCCAAATCACAGAAAATAATGAATTTTATCGCAATGAGTAACCAGCCATTCACAGTCACAGAAGAAAAGGAATTCATAGAACTTATTGTCTATCTTCAATCAAAATATCCAATTATTCATCGTAATTTCAAAACTCATAGTGATTTTAATTCCAGAATGAGAACCTGGGAAATACTTGCAATGGATTACACAGTCCATTTGTTCAAACCTCGCTGGTACCCAAAGTGCAGATTTTTTTTTTTTTTTTTTTTTTTTTTTTTTTTTTTTTTTTTTTTTTTTTTTTTATTTTTTTTTTTTTTTTTTTTTTTTTTTTTTTTTTTAAAAAATTTTAAATAAAATTGAGGAATCATTTGAATATTTGCTCTCTATATTATCTGTAGTAATGATATCTGATCAGCCTTAGAGAACTTCTCGAATACTGCTGATCTCAATTTCCTGTATGAAGTTGGTAACATTTTCTCTAAAAAATATTTTCTACTAGGAATAAGATATTCCTAGTAGAAAATATTTTTTAGAGAAAATGTTACCAACTTCATACAGGAAATTGAGATCAGCAGTATTCGAGAATTGATGTAAGGTTCCTCAGTTGTCCATTATTTAGATCTATAGAGAGCTAAATAATTCAAAGACTCATTTATTTTCTTTAAACTGCACTTTGGGTTACCAGCGAGTTTGAAAAAATGGACTGTGTAATAATCCATTGCAAATATTTCCCAGGTTCTCATTCTGGAATTAAAATCACTATGAGTTTTGAAATTACATGAATAATTGGGAAATTCCTCCTAACATAATCCATTTGATCCTTTGAGATGGAGCATATAACATGAAACTTGGAACTGATTTAGCAGGATGCACATGTTTTTCTTGTTTTATTCATAAACTTCAATTTATTAAAGATGCCTCTTATTTTCTCAAAGAACAGTATGATTTAATAAAGAAATGTAGGATATTTGCACACATTTTCAATCATTCCAGTTTTTTAAGCTGTAATGAACTTCAAAGAATACAAAGAGACTTGGATTCCACATCTTGCAAGCCCACTAATGCCAATTCAAGATGTTAATAATAAAGGTGGAATAGCACATATTTGATTCTAGAAAAGAATTGAATGTTTGAAAAGACCTCTGCAAGTTTATATTATAGAACAAATCAATCATTTAAGCTTTGACTGGTAATAAATGGCAAATACTTGAAAAATTCTAAGAGTTTTGCAAACATTTCTTATGGTTACGGAAACTATAAGGCAAAATCAAAAATTTATTCATCAATTATTCTACATATTTGAGGCTCTCCAGCATATATCTCAAACTCTGAGGATGCAGCAGAGAATAAAGAAGCTTGAAGAAGGCATAGAGTTTGATTTATGAATAAAAAGGAAGAGAAAGATCAATAGAGACATTATCAAAACAAGATAATTGTTTAAATACTGTAGTAGACCCCAAGATACTAACGGACTTTATTTTCTAATGAAATAGAGAGTAGAAATGGATTGCTTGAAGAAATATGCAATATTGAAGTTAAAAAGTTGAATAGTAGTTAGTTTGTAGCAGAGAGGTCCAGGCGATGAGTCATATTTCAGAAATGAGCATTATTACAATGAACTTAAGATTTGCCAAGTACCTCAAATCATCAGGAGCATTAAAAAAAGAAATTACTGCAAAGTTACTTAGTTTTTATAAGTTTTAAGAAAGTGAAGTGACAGCGAGTAAGTTAGTGTAAAAAGGAAAAAAGAAAAATAATTGCTCTTCATAAGGTGAAATTCTTAAAGAAATTTAAATTTTTTTTACCAGAAAATCAATTTCTAATCTGGGAAAAAGAAGAATTCCTTAATTGGTGGAAAAGTGCACAAGCTAAAATTCCCCAACATAGCATACTACGCACAAAATTACTCTCCTCTCTCCATATATTGCAGAGAAAATTATTTCATTTTTAGAAGCAGGAAATATATTTGAGGAAAATGTTTCACCAATATCTCCAATACTGGTGACAGTTTTTCTTTACTTGCACGACAATTTTAGCAAT
>JABUQX010113788.1:15000-20231 GCA_015478945.1 Trachelipus rathkii
TAGGTTTGAATTGATTTATTTCAACATTACTATAATCATTGCTGTCTTTATTATTTTTTTTTATCTTTTGTGTTTTTTTTTGTTCTTTTTTCTACTTTTTTTTTGTCTTTTTTTTTCTTCTTTTTTTTTTTTTTTTTTTTTTTTTTTTTTTTTTTTTTTTTTTTTTTTTTTTTTTTTGTCATTGTAGGTTTGTCCCATTTTTGGTCTGTATGTGCAAAATTCATGGCAGTCACAAGAATAAGCACTTAATAGAATTTAGGAAATTATTACGTTTGGTAGCATTTCTTTACGATTTTGGCGCAAAGTTCTACAATACGATTGCAAATTCGTTACATTTCTTACAGTTTCGCCGCAAAAAATGTAAATGCCGAACGCCTATAATTAATATAACAGTAGGTCAGATAGCTAGGGAAACTATCTATAAATTGGCATATATATATATATATTCTATATATATATACTATATATTATGTTTATATTATATATATATATATTATATATCTATATATAAATTTATTTCTACTAGCTTTGTGAGATGGAGATATAAGTGTATGTATTATACATAATATATATATATATAATGATAAATTATATATACTATATATATATATATAGTATATATAGCCTATATTATATATATAGGTATATATAATAATATTTATAATACAGAATTAAAACAGAAGAGAACTTTAATTTCGGACTCCGGAAGAAAAAATACAAATAGAAATGTCAAATATCTATTGAAAAAGTTTTTTTTTCGTGTTCAGAAAAAGGAAAACTAAATAACTGTTTTACTTGATAGACAACTAATGTCAAACCCCAAAGGATTTACCGTTCTTCTTAATAATAAAAGATTCAATTATGTTTTTCCAAGTTTGTGTTAAAAACGTGTAATACAAATTGTTTATTGGTAGTCGATAGGAGTAATTTTTTTTTTAAGTAGCACTCCGAACTTGACTCCATAATCATTTAAACGCTCGACTTCCCGCTTCGACTCCCCATCCCTGATATATTATATTATATATTATATCATATTAATAATATAGTAATAATATATATATATATATATATAAGAAATAGTTGTTAGATATTAGCTTCACTATATCACAGATATTATAAATATCATAATATTATATATATTATATCAGTATATATATATATATATATGAGAATATTATATATATATATATTATAATACTATATAATATATGTATATATAATAATATATATATATAATAGATAACTATATATATTAATATATATATATTATATATATAGGGTATTATAGTATGTATATATAGGGAGGAATGTAAGGGGCCATAATATGTATGAAATATTATATATATATATATATATATATACTAATAATATATATAATATAGTAATTATATATATATAATATATATATATATATATATATATTATATACTATATAATATATATATAAATATATATATATTATATATATATATATAATTATATATATATATATAGTATATAGTATATATTATATTATAATACTTATATATATTTATATATATATATATATATATACAGGCTTGGGTTCAAGTACAAGAATTGCACTTGTACTTGTACTTAAGTACAACTTGGGCGCAGTTGGTTATTGAGAATAAAGAAGTGTACGGGGCATGATCTCAGTGTCGGCCGGGGTAATATAAGTTCTGAGTGCACCTATATATACTCTCTCCTGCTTTAGTGAGTGAGGGTAGGTTGCTGAGAGATTAATAATATAAGGAGGATATCATGAGTACTGTACGGTCGCAGAGGGGTTCGAGTCCGTGGAGATTCAACACAGACAACCATATCGTGAGCTACAATATCGTGCAAGTACAGTAGACGATACGACAGCAGTGATGCTCGCGCCACCTCCCTCACACACCACATATCAATGGTTCACCAATGACCTTCCGCACAGATCTTACTGCACAGCAATAGACATAAACAAAGCATTTGACAACCGTCCCCACACACATCTTATTCAAAAAATGCCTCCTTCCGCGCTCTAACAAATAATGACAAAAATGGTTTCCAATTTCTTACCAACGCGTTTTCGCAAGTCTTATACAAAAACAACCTCTCCTATCCATCAAATTACAAAACGGCGTCCCACAAGGAGCCATTTACCTTTTAATTTTTATTTTCAACCTTTTTCACTGCAGATGTGCCCACACCCAATCACCACTGCCACCAAATTAATCATTATGGACGACATCAGCCTTTATTTCCCAACAGAGCCGTAACACCAGCAAGCACAAAACATACCAAGAATATCTACATTTATTAGAAAATTGTTAGTCCATCTCAGATAGACGATATAATGACCGAGTATAGCTGGCACGTGTGAAGGTCATAGCATATTATTCCACTAGTGTAAGACTTGTACGCATATGGATAGGTAGTTCATCGAATGTCACTTAAAGTGAGATTCAGCATAATCAACTGAAAACATACCCCTTCCTTTAAACAAACCCAAAAAATATAGGACTAACCTACGGCACACCAGAGTGGGTATGAGTTTCCCTTTCAGTCGACCAATCACTTCCGCAGCTGGTAACGCCAAGGCTTATCGTGATACTGAGAGAGGCTGACACTCCCGCGCAAACACAGGCTGACTCGAGGCACTAGGTTGAACCTACGGCACCCACATGACGTTTTCCCCATATTGACCAAATCACTTCCAACACAACGAAAACTAAACACCCTCCAAACCCTTTCCCAACTTCAGCGACAGGAGACATACACTCACTACTATCTATAAACAACTTAGAACAAACTTAAACTACGCTTCTCCAGCATGGTTCCCAGCACTCTCAAAATCAAACACAAATAAACTACAAATCTCTCAAAACACAGCCCATTTATGTCAGGCTTCTTTTAGCCCTCATTAATCCAACATTTACACGATGAAGCCTCCATCCTTCCCATTTCCACACATCTGGAGATGGTGGACAAATCTATAAGAAAACCAGCAATCCAACCAACCCTTGTCACCAAATTCTCCAATCCCCTCGACAAAGACTAAAATCTCCCTTCTTCACCAGCCACCTCTATTACAACACTTAGAATATAATTCCCTCGCCCCTCCCACAGGTCATACCTAATATCCATACCCACCTAACAAACACTTACCTTCAAACCGCCCAAATAACAATTTATTAAATACCCCCTCCCCAAAACTTTCCCATAGAGAAGAAAAGTAGAGGCCAAATGGACCTCGCTCGGTGCAGATCGGGTCACCACCTGAGCTCTCATGCAATATAAAACAATTAGAGTTAATTACATTATCACAATTTTATTTTCTGCTCCAGATACTAAAATTTAAGATGGGACAATAGAGCACCTCCTGAGGTGCTCCAGCCTGTCGCCTCTGAGTGCTGACACTTTCAATACCTCTCCTGACCAGGGAACTGCTGATGGCAAGTGCCTTCCTTGACAGCTATGTGGGGCCCCTCCACTAAAGTGGGCCAGGGTAAAGGATAGATAGAGAGAGAGTAGAGATATATAGGTATAGAGAGTATATATATATATATATATATATATATATATATATATATATATATATATGAATATATAGCAGATATATATATATATATATATATATATATATATATACATATGTTAGTGATGCACTGCATAATTTAGCCAGAGGACGAAGTCTCCGGTCAAGTTTTCTCTCTCTCTCTTCTCCTCTCATTCGCCAGGAATTTAATAGCATTATATTATATATATATATATATATATACATATATATATATATATATTATACATATATTATATATATATATATATATATATATATATATATATATATATATATATATATATATATATATATATATATATAAAATATATATATATATATATATATAGTATATATATATATATATATATATATATATATATATATATATATATATATATATATATATATATATATATATATATATATATATATATATATATATATATATATATATATATATATACATATATATATATATATATATATATATATATATATATATTTTTCATGTTATTGACATATGGTGTATGTAAGATGTTTAAACTAATCAAAAGTACTATGTTCTGACGATAGCGAAATGTGTGTAAGAATAAATGAAATTGAAAGTCAATGGTTTAATATTGAATGTAGGGTGTGGCAGGGGTGTGTTATGTCTCCTTGGTTATTTAATGAAATTGATGGCATAATGAAAGAATTAAAGGTAAGGGGATTGGTAGGGAAAAGTTAGATTGATGAAGAATGGGAGGAGGAAAGCTGTTTGACAGAATGATGATTTGATTTCTTTCTTCTTCCTTTTTCCTTTCCTTCTCAAAGTGAGAACTGAAGAAAGTTTGAGGATTTGGTAGAGAGTGGTTTGAAATTAAAATGTTGATAAGAGTATAATGGTAGTAGGTGAGGAGAGGAGAGCCCGAGGTGAAAAGTCATGTTGCATGGTGAACAATTGGAGCAAGTATCTGAATTTAAATATTAAGGTATATGTTGGATGAGAAGGGAACGGATTATGCAGAGTGTAGTAAGAAATTTATGAATGGTAGGAGGATGTCTGGTGCAATTAAATCCTTGGTGGGAACAAAGAGATTGAATCTTAAGTGCGCCTTGGTTTTCCATGAGGGTATGTTGTTACCTGTGTTAATATATATAGTAGTAAAACTATATGGTATGAAATAAGAAGTATAGATCTAAAGGTGCGATATGGTCAGATGGATAATTTTAGGGGGGGCGGTCGTTAGGTGTGAGAAGAATTTATAACATGAGGAATAAAAATTTTAGAGAATTGTGTGGTGCGAAGAAGAGAATAAATGAGAATTTATTGAGATAGTTTGGTCATATTGAAAGGATGAATGATAGTCGGTTGGATAAGTGGTTTTATAGTGGCGAGTGTGCTAGGAATCGACAGGCTAGGAGACTAATGGAAAAGTGGATTGACTCAGTAAAGAAATGTCTGAACGAAAGGAATGTGAGTATGACAGAAGCTAGAAGAAAGATGCATAGCAGAATTTACTGATGAGGTTGTGTGAGGGGGTATGGTTGTCCTGGTCCAGGGATGAACCCCATATTGACGAGATGCCACAGTGAGGGCGTTCCGGGGGTATATATATATATATATATGAAGCGGCGCACAACGCGAAAGCGTTAATGATAAATGCGAAAACGGTTAAACACCCGTTCCAAATGAACGAAGCAAACG
>JABUQX010113789.1:0-7500 GCA_015478945.1 Trachelipus rathkii
AGCGAGAGATTATATACGTCCACCCTAGCCGTAGGCGGTGGTAATAAGGATGCAAGCAACAGCTACATGGTCGCCTTTGCTGTTTTATTAGTGACGTGGCAGTGTGTGTGACTCAACTATATGTTTATTCATCGCTACAATGATATTTCTCACCTCAAGATCAGCTCTCTTCATTAATTCCCAGACCTGAGCGTAACTCGTGCAGACGATGTCTTCATTCTTTGGAATACGTTGAGCTAGTTTTCCCCATAGTAATTGAGAAGTAGTTTGGCGTATATAACGCATTCCAGATTCACTTTTTAATATTGGCTGGTCAAGTGTTACACCCTCAAGTGTCCTTGTGAAAATCTCGCAGGTATTGAGGAATTCTTCACAGACTTTGTATCGTTAACCATCCGGTAACCCGAAGTCTAGTCCTTCCATTTCAGAAATGTTTTGACGTATTCCCCGAAAAGATGTCGTTTGAAGGTGAAATTCCTAGTATTTCAATGGATTCTTTGTAATCTCATAGCCTTTCTTTTAGCAGACTAATGTCTCAACTCTGGACTGCAGTATACGCCTTTTAACATACGTTGATTGTCCGTGTCTGCATTTGCCTTCATAGCCACATGCGCTGCATGTTCTACAAAGTGAAAATAGTTAGCCGATTGTCATTGTGCACGGCAAACAGGAAGTGGTACAGGCTTAGGACGTAACACGGAAACATAGCAGAGAGCTGAAATAAGTGGAATGCAATTTCTTCGACGACTTTCTATTAGGTAAGAATCCCTACCTACGATTTTGTGTCCTGCTGGAAAGGGTTTTTGGTTTTCTGGACATAAAGGATACAATTGAGTGAGAATCTAGGTACTTAATGAATGGCCTCGTGTCCGGTGGAAAGTAATAGACGAAGGGTTCTGTACGGCCGCCGTACAAGGCTTCCCCTAAGCCTCTAGTTTTCCGACATTTGCAAGTTATTTCCATTGATTTGACCTATCTCCTAGCTTCTCCGTTTCGTGTTTCGTCGTTGGTTTTACAAACAGTGAAACGTCCACACTTCTTTTTCATTTTTACGTCCTGTCGCATTCCATATTCTAAGATTACTTCATACCCTTAAGTGACTGTATCCGCTTTTGCTCAATGGTCTTACTGTACCTAATGCAAGATTGACACCCATGGAGAACTTCCTAAGCCTTCCTTGCTCTGAGACCATGGCATAGCAGCGTGGCAAGAGCAAGACATATCTCTTCATGGTTGTGTCCAGTTGGAGGAGGGGTGTCTGTTATTCAGTCTAATCAGTCTTGTTCATTAACGTTGAGTTGACTGGAGGCTAAGAACTCATTAAGGTCAAAGGGCACGTAGTCTTCAGCTGGAATTTCAACGTACCCGTCAGGTCTTAGATACCTGTTTTTGATTTTAAATTTACGCTCGCCACCATTCCTTGCATGTTCGATTCGCTGACCCCTATACATCTCCATGAACGTAAGCCATTTCACACCATCATACGAATAGTTTGAATCAATCAGTACGGTTCCTATCAATGGGCCAGAGTATTTTTCCCGCCAAGGGCATGAAAAAAAAATGAAAAAAAATGCCAAAAAATTTTTTTATATACCTGAACACTAAGATGCAGCAATGGTAGAACAATCAAGTAGACAGTCAACTTTATGATCCTTAAGGAAGATACCCCTGAATTTCTCAAAGGATTGACGAAGAATATTAACATCTTGAACGCAGTACGTTGTACATTCCTTCAGGATATCGTAGTCCTTATTGTTAAATGTTTGATACCAACGTTCAAAATCAGCTTTTCACTGTCGGACATTCGATGTGTCTCAAAGGTTTCCTTATCGGAATTTTCCCTTCGTAATTTATCATTCTTCGAAGGGTAAGAAAGCGGTAGGAAAGAATCTTTTAGAACCTCGCCTGTAATTCCCAGCACTTAGGTATTTTTTTCAGCGCACTGGGCATAAACATTGAAACGTGTCCTTAAAATGATGTTTGTATTAGCCTGTCATAGTATAAGTTTTGGTTCCGCGTTTCACAGGGTTGGAGTGATCTGGACATGGACGCGGTCGTCGGCAAGCAGTTTTGCTGTAACACTGATTGTCGAAATTCCCCATTTAGAGCTGCAACTATGTAATGTTGACTTCTTTGTGTTATTTCAGCAAATCTGAATATGATGTGAGAAAAAGATTCGACAGGTACATCTCATACTCTTCTGTTTGCTGTCCAAATTCAATTTGAATATTTCAGTCCGAGACGTAACCCAAGTCTCACATGGTGATGATTGTCTATTTCTCTCCCCGCAGTTAATTGCAATACTAACCATACTTTCACTAGACATTATAGGGAAGCTGTCAGTTTTTACGCATCCTCCTTCCTCTTCAACGCTTATTATGATTCATGGTTTCGATATCATAATAAAACGTGAAGGTGGGCTTACGCTTGGCGAAAGCTTTATCTGTTGGAACCTTGATTTTCTTCATAAAACATTGTGATCTATCTACCTTCTATATCTTCTCATTCGCACATTCCACATTAATATGCTGTGCAGTCAATGTTGGTGGTGAGCGCTTTTTTATCAGCTACTGGTCTCACTTGTCACATAATGTTACATACTTTAAGGTAACTTGCATGTGAGGTCTTTATGCAATTCAAGACAATCCTCATTATAAATCGCGATTGCATTTATCACAATGTAAAAGCGTAGATGTGTCACCCTGTAAAGCTTTACACATTTATAAGTTAAGCATTGTCCGCACCTGTATTCAGTGCATTCGTTTTGTAAATGATTAATTAAATGGTCAGTGAAACTATAGCACTGATGGCAAAAAACAGGACCGTTGATATTCTTAGGAACTACACTGCCTAAAGCTATCTTGATTGAATCTCCAGGAAAAGGATAATAATAATGGGTTTCCTCGGAATCATATCCTATTACAAAGAGAGGTAGGTCTCTATTCTGTTCGTGAGGTTTAAACATTATCTCGAGTTTGCCGTTCTCATCTTTAGTAAAAACAAATATCCTGCACTTTAATTTTTCCTCTATTACTGCAAAATCCTCAGCCTTTAGGGGCTCTTCATAAGTCAGACCGCATCGATCTGCGATCTCTATACCTATTTCATGTAGATCATGAGGAGTAAAACCTTTTATTTTAGGCGCAGACTGGCCTGGCTTTTTAGGTACATGAGTATGGAGCTTATAGCATGCAGCTATAGCCCTGAACCCACATCAACACATCTGGTGTTATTCCCCATCTCGTTATTTATACCAAGGTGTACTGTATTGACGTAGGGGTGTATAAAGTTTACCGAAGAAGGGTCAATTGGATCCATTACTCCTCCTGGATTGTGGCATATCTGACATCTACAATGAAATTCATCCAGCATTAGCTTTGTGTCTCGCTCCAGATTGAAAAGTCTTCTAGACAAGCGGTCCGATAAACTACTTGAGCAGATTTGGGTCGAGAATATCTCTGTCATGAAGGAATTCGGTATATGGAATTGACCTCATTCCTATCCGTGCAAAAGGGAATCCTGGCACGGATGGTATATTCCCGATATACACTGTTCCTCGTACCCGTGGTTCTATCACTCACTGTGAATGACCCCTCTATACGTGCCATTAGATGTTCGAATTTCCATTAAGAAGATCCTGGGTTGTATCGACAACGTACCTGTACCGATGGGTTATGCGATATATTCCAGAATTACGCGGTAGATCCTTCACGTGTTACCTTTATCAAACTCTGTCGAGAAATGTGGCAGGTGGTTCATCACCTCCTACTCCAATCGTCGTGAAACACCTCGCACACGTGAAGGAACCGCAACAGCCCCCGTCATCTACAAGTCCGTCCGGGATTGCCTTTCTGTTTTTGCTTAAATCTGGAAAAAGAATGAAAATTCACATAAACCACAGGTGTAATATATATTATGTACACAATTATTTTCGAGTCATTATTTTTCAGTAATATATAGAATAATTAGATTGTAACTTACCGAAGATTCCGAAGTTGGGATATTCGTTTCAGATAAGGGGGTGGGGGGCTCTTCATGTGTATTTGGAGATTCTTTGGGGGCATCAGTGTTTAAGTCTGATTGTTTACGGCAAGCGGTTGCAGATGATTTCTGTTGAAAGGAGAAAAAGAATGAAAATACATAAACATTCGAATACATACTATTATGTAACAGCATTTTTCAGTAATATGATAGAATACGTTAAGATCAATGAACTTAACCGTAGATTCCGAAGTGGGATATTCGTTTTCAGATAAGGGGAGTGGTGGCTCTTATGTGTATTGGAGATTCATGGGTGCCTCAGTGTCTAAGTCTGATTGGCGACTTTGCGAACGTTAACTCAAGCTCAGACCCAGCAGTCCTTTTGCTTAACAGGCCTATTTGACATCACACACCGCGCCGACTCGCGACTTGTTGACGACAACCGGGTAACTGGCAGTACCTAATATTACACACCGTAATGAATGATGCATTATAAGTTATTTATATAATACTATATATATATATATATTATTATATATATAATATATTATATATATATAATAATATTATATATATTATATATATTAATAATAATATATATAATATATATATATGATATAAAATATCTATTGTAATAGCGTCTATGAATATAATAACGCTTAAGAAACTTACTCTAGGTCGAATCCTATTATCAATAGCTTGCGGATTAAGAAATAAGTTCATCTTTCTCTCAACTTCAAGTAGCGTTCGCACATATTCCTCATCATTATCCGTAGATATATCAAGATCAACTCCATCAGTGTTCATCACTGGTACAGAAGGGTTTTCGTATCTCGTCGGGTTCAACCCACCTTGAACGCTGTAAATAATCATGACTATATTATATATTATATATATATATAGTATAATATATTATAATATAATAATATATAATTATATATATACTATATATATTATATATAATAAATATATATAGAATATATATAATATTATATATATATATTATATAATTTATATATATATATATATATATTATTATATATATATATATAATATATATTATTATAATATAATAATAATAATTACACATCAAGCTTACCCTTTTGCATGGTTTGATAGCATTCTGTCTCGGCCATCAATCAGCATCGAATGCATTTCATAGGCACCCCCACAGCTTCCAATAATTCAACACTCTTCGACTCTTCTATCGAGCACGGTTTCTGATACTGGTTCGACTCTCCACTGAAAGTTGCGTTTTAGCACCGGCAACGTTTTTTGATTATTTGCAGCATATTTTCGTTTCTTCTACAATTCCTGTCACAACGTAAAAACACTGAAACAGAAATATATATATATATATATATAATATATATTATATATATATTATATATATATATATATATATATATTATAATATTATATATTATATATATATATTATATATATATATATATATATATATATATAAAGTATCATATATATATATATATATTATATTAAACATTTACATTCAGAGAAGTATTGCAAATATGGGTTAAAGCAGTAAACAATGCATTTTTATTTTTTTTTTTTTTTTTTTTTATTTTTTTTTTTTTTTTTTTTAATGCAGTAAAAATGATGAGTTAAGGCAGTAAAACATGAGTTAAGCAGTAAAGCAGTAAAACAAAAAAGCATACTATTCCCTTTGATGCTAGGTACACCTCTATTGATTTACTGATTTACGGCTTTAAGGTATGTAATGTTAATAATAAAATTGAGTTAAGCAGTAAAACATATGAGTTAAAAGCCAGTTTTAAACATGAGTTCAAACAGTAAAGCAGTAAATAAAAAGCATACTAATTCCCTGATGGTAGGTAGGCACCCTCTATGATTTACCTGATTTACTGCTTTAGAGGTACGTTAATGTTAATAATATAAGTTAATCGCTACACATACGAGTTAAAGCAGTACAAACCATGAGTTAAAACACGTAATAACAGTAAAACAAAGAAAGCATACTAATCCCTTAGGGTGTTAGGTAAACCACCTCTATTCGGATTTGTTACTGAGTGTTACTGCTTAAGGAATGGTTAAAGTTTATGTATTTAATAAAATTTCGTACAGATGTAGTAAAATAAAATGAAAATATATCAACCTCTGGGAATTTTTCTTCTTACATACAATTTCTTTTAAAAATTTTATAAATAAAAAGTTTAGTAAAAAATAATGTTAATAAATATATGAGTTAAAAGCAGTACGGAAGTTGAGAGCCTTCGAAGCTGAACCATCAATAAATCTGAGTCATCAAAGATGAACCATCATTATAGGAGACATCAAAGTTAAGACATCAAAATATCGTGTGAGTGTAAGTGTAAGTGTAAGTGACTGGTGGGTGAGTGTAAGTGGTAAGTGTCTATGGCTGGGTGTATAAGTGCCATAGTGTAAGTGTCTATGGACTGTATAAGTGTATAGTGTATGGGTGTATAAGTGACATAGTGTGTTTGTGTGTGGTGTGTGTGTATGGGTGTGTGTGTGTGTGTGTGTGTGCGTGTGTTGTGTAAGGGCAAGTGTCCTATAGGTTAGCGTAAAGTGTCTATGGGCGGAGTGTAAGGACTATCAGCTGTGTTCGGGGGTGTGTGTTGTGTGTGTCATCTGGCGGTGTGGTGTGTATTCGTCATGCTAGAAAAATGCTAACTCATAACTAGGAAGCGATCCTCAGGCAACTTGTAATATACACAAATCGAATCCTCATACCTTTATATACCTAGGTAGACATCCGATAATTAGGGCTATTCCTATGCTCCAAAGGAGGCTAGAAAAACGGACTTGAAATAAGTGGCACTGCAGGTTGGCACTTTGTGGCCCTTCACTTGTCAGGCTCATTGACACTCACCTCGGTCATCCGGTGGTCCTCATGCTAATACTCATAGAACACCTTATATATGTATATATATATATATTATATATATATATTATATATATATATATATAGATATATATATATATATATATATATATATTATATATATATATTATATATTTATATATATATATATATATATAACTATATATAATATATTTATATATATTATATATTATATATATATGATATATAATATATATTATATATAATATATATATATATATATATATAATATATAAAGTACCTATGAACCAATCTTCTCTTGCTTAATGTCGGTAATAATATTCAAGTTGATTTTGTGGCTTTTAGCACAGGCAACGGCAGGTATTTTTACTAAAAAAAACTCTCATCTTATATTGTCCTGTTATGTTGCTGTAACGTCACGTTCAAAATCAGTTTTTTGTATTTTAGATTTTGTTTCTTCATTCGCACACACTGCGTTAATAAACCTCCCCGAGTGAGATAAAAATAATGATTCCACGTTTGTCTTCGAAATCGGTTTAGATGAATTAGAGAAAGTATATCCATATCAAATACATTATAAAATATTGTAAATGTTATAAATGTATTTATTTACAAGTTTAAATTGTATATTATGAATTAACTCCTATATGTAC
>JABUQX010113789.1:17500-23490 GCA_015478945.1 Trachelipus rathkii
ACTCCGGTTGTTATACTAGGAGACTTCAACCTTCGCCACCCCTTATGGGGCGACTCTGTCACCTCGTCTAAGTCTAAGATCCTTGTAGATCTTCTAACCCCCTTTTCCTTGGGATGCCTTAACACAGGACTTCCTACATATGAACGTTTAGATACACACACTTCTTCCTGTATTGATATTTCCTTTTGCTCCCATTCTCTTATGGATCGCTTTACCTGGTCCCACTTTGATTATTTATACGGCAGTGACCATTACCCAATAGCCTTAAATGAACTTGCACCAAGCCCAATGTTAAAACCCAATTCCAGCTGGCGTTATGACCGAGCGGAGTGGGCTTCTTTTTATCAGGATACAACTATCCCACTTTCTCTCTTCAATCAGAGGTTCCGACTATTGAAAATGCCATTAACTTCTTCCAACAAATTACCATCACAGAAGCGGAAGCTTGAATTCCGCGATCTTCCGCAGGTAGGCTTGCGGCAACCCCTTGGTGGTCCCAAGAGTGTGCACAAACTAACTGGGAGAAGAAAAAAACTCTACAGGTAATACAAACGAACTCGCACCACCCCAAACTTGATTATTTTTAAAGCAGCTGCTGCGAGATCTCGTCGAATTGATCGCCAAATATTTATGCAATACTTTCGAACTTATACCTCAACTATCAGCTCCACAACTCCCCTTTCTTCAGTGTGGAAAGTTGCAGAGAAAATATCTCGCAGCTCCAACAACTCTTCACCCACAGTCTTCAGTTATGGGCCTGATATAACCGATGCGATCTCTGCTCCTGTTGCTGTTGCAGATTCATTAGATTATAGTTTTGCTTGCCACTCGAGTTATTTCCACTATCCTGAAACCTTTCAAAAATTGAGAATTAACAATTAAAATGGTTTCAGCCGCCTTCTCCCTGTTCTGGAGAGTCGCCAGATTTTTTAAAATTTTCAGTTTGGTTTCCGCAAAAAGAGTCCGACCGCGGATCCCTTGTTAAAACAGGATCATGACATCCGGGAAGCCTTCTCAACTGGTGGGATGATTGTTGGATTCATTTTTGACCTTGGAAAGGCTTCTGACACATCGTATAGAACTAGGGTTCTTCTTAGACTCCACTTTCTCGGTTTCCAATTACCGCTCCCTCTCTTTATTAACTACCTTCTGTCAGACAGATCTATCCAGGTTCGGTGCTCTTCCGATCTATCACGTCACTTTACTCAGGATGAAGGCGTTCCACAGGTCAGTGTTCTAAGTGTATTATTATTTGTTCTCGGATTCAATGACATCGTTACTTCTATCCCAGCGACGGTCAATTTTTCTCTCTATGTTGATGACCTGGCGCTATATATAGCCGTGCTAGGACCGCCATTTCTTGAAAGGCAACTTCAACTAGCTATTGAGAATATTTCACAATCGGGTAATTCCATGGCTTCAATTTCTCACCCACCAAAACCTCAGCAGTACTATTTAGGAAAAAAGGGAGTCGAAGAACCTGCCACCTTCCTCCCGCGAACCTAACCTTATATGGTTCACCCATTCCTGTAACTTCACAAGTCAAATTTCTAGGATTCATTCTAGATGACCACCTAACATATGCACCGCACATTAAACTCCTGAAAACGACTTGTCATCGCGTGCTTGATCCATTAGGACAGCGTTTCTCAACCTTTTAAGTCTCGCGACCCCCGAAAGCCAAAACGAATAAAGTTAGTAACCTCGCGACCCAATAATTACCCCTCATATAATATCATATATATATATATATATATATATATATTATAATATATATATATATATATATATATATATATATATATATATATATATATATATATATATATATATAATATATATATATATTATATATATATATACTTAATAAAAGATGCTTTTCGATGCATTAAGTATATAATTTTTATTTTATTAAGTATTAACTTTTTATAAATAACAACTGTGTAACATTTGATTATTATAAATATTTTATTTTTTTGTGACCCACCGCGACCCACCGTATATCGCTCGCGCCCCCCTTGGGGGTCGCGACCTCAGGTTGAGAAACGCTGCATTAGGGCATCTCGCCTCAAAACATCTTGTGGTTGCTGATCGCAGAGTCCTATGTACGTGCTCCTTCGCGTCCTATTCCCGATCGAGACTTGGAACTAATGGCTGGTGTATATGGTCAACTATACTAAGCTGTAGAATTTTATCCAAACGAACGATCCGTATCTCCATGGGAGCGCATCCGACGTTTCCCGCCCCCGGGTAGCCTTGAAAGTTTGAAATCCGACTGTGATGCTACTCTCCCTTCGAAGGGAATACCATCATGTGCACAAGTATCCTTTGGCTTCCGAAACCCCAATACCGTCTGCTCTGACACCGATTCTGAGGAGATACCTCAGAATCCTCCTTATTGGCCATTTGCAAACACAGTTTATAACATCCTTAACTTCTCTCAACATCCCTTTGCAAAGGTGCCGCGTTTTTCTTATGACGGAAAGGAATACACCTTGGCTATTCCTGCTTTCACGCAATTTGGCCTGGTGCCTGATCTCTCTCTCTCTCTCTCTCTCTCATCATCTCTCTCTCTCTCTCTCTCTCTCTCTCTCTCTCTCTCTCTCTCTCCTCTCCTCTCTCTCTCTCTCTCTCTTCTTCCAAATCTAGCCACCCTGCTGCCTTGTTAAAGGCATCATTCCTGTCTCATTCCGCAGTTCACGGTGGATTTACTCGTGTTTACTGACGGTTCTAAAACAGGGGACAGTGTGGGTGCGTCTGCTGTCTTTCCTGACTGCAACCTCTCCATACCCTCCCCCCCTTCATGCTTCAATTTTTTTACGACAGCAATAATGGCTATAAAGATTGCCCTTTCTCGAATTCTATTCCTTAACCATGTCATTTATGTCATTTTTTTCAGCGCCCCAACCAGGCGGCTTAGCCCCCTATTGCTAACAAACACAAATGGTATCGCGTTTGTACAATAATTTCTTTGACTATTCCAATCTCGTAAGAAACAAATCATACTATGTTGGACCCCTCTCACGTAGGGGTAACTGGCAACGAAATCGCTGACAGAGAGGCCAAAATGGCCGCCTCTTCTTTTCGGAGCTGTTCTAGGTACCTTCCCCGGATGCCATTGGACAAGGTCGCCTCCCATCAGCTGATTATTATCCTGCTCTCCGACAAGGCTTCCAGTCTTATTGGCTAGAGTGCTGGAAGAGTGATCAGCGGGGGGCAAAACTTGAAATATAAAACCGAACCATTAGTGAGTTAGTCTTCCTGCCCACGCGACGGGAAAGCGTTTGACGAGGTGAACTTGCAATGCCTCCGTATTGGCCACACCAATATCAATTAACAGCCACTATACGTATCACGGATACCTAATCCTCATCTGGAAATTTTTGCCAGGTTGCCATAAACCCGCAAGTCTGTTCACTGGCAAATTCTTCATTAATTTCCGCAACTGCACCCCATTCCGCGAGTCGTCATTTCCTAACTTGTATGGTCCATACACCTTTTAAAAGCATTTCTCATATCGTTATCTGAATCCTCCCCCACTTTAACAGTAACTCCTATGCTTTCAAAGAACTGTAATAATTCGTTAAAACATAATTTTGTTTATGTAAAATTGGAAACTATTTTAATGTTAAAGACATCTTTTGTTTAACACTTTATTTATTTTAAAATTTCTTTGGCGATTAGGAATATGTATAAGCCAAGACCCACCCATGGAGTTGATTATTCAATGCAGTGTGGCCGCAACTTCGGTGGCAGTGGTGGGTCTGTACACAAACTTAATATATATATATATATTATATATATATATATTATATATATATATATATATATATATATATATATATATATATATATATATATATATATAATATAGTATATTATATATATTATATATATATATATATATTATATATTATATATATATATATATATGCGTTTATGTGTGTGTTAGGATAGTTGCGTCAAATTATGTTAGGTAAGGGATGTAAAGTTAGTTTGAGGGAGGTTAGATTGCCCAAAAATCCCCATTTTAGAATCTTGGACCAATAGGCATATAACCGAAGACGACGGACAGTAATACTAGCTGTCCGTTTTTGATGCCAAATGTTTTTTGGCCGAAAATCGATATTTTTGGATTGTTATTGGCTAGATTAGGTTATATTACGTAATACTATTTAATCTAACCAATGGCAATCCAAAAATATTGATTTTCGACTAAATTTTTTTGGGGATCAAAGACTTACAGCTAGTATTCCGTCGGCTTTGGTCTTGCCTATTGGTCCAAGATTCTAAAATGGAGATTTGGGGTGCACTCTAAACTAATCAAACCTCACGAAAACTAACCTAACTTATCCTAACATAACCAAACCAAATCCAATACAATTTTACGGCTAAAGGGGGTGCTTATGGGGGGATGCAGACCCGCTATTATGCACCCCAATAGTCGCACGCCTCACCTAGTCATTATGATTGCAATGTATCTTGGACACTTGCAATGCATTCACCCTATGGCCTATGGTATTGTTTTCTTTATGGTATACGGCTAACTGCCATGCATTAACCACTGAACATGACATATTAGTAAAAGTATGTTATAATATGAATGATTATGTTATGTTTGATGAAAGTATCATTTTTATAGATATATCAGTGTGGTATGCATTCCAAAGAAATTATAATCCCCTTGCGCTTGATACTTCCTGCCGGAAGTGACTTTTAACTGCAGACTTCCCGTAATTAACTGTATTCATCTCTTTGGCTTTCAAGCAATAAATATCATCTCGCTTCATGGAACTGCCGTAAAACTCCATGTCTTGCAGTGGAATGCGACAGCATCGCGCTGCCATGCCCAAGTACCATCCCCTAGTATTGATTTTGGCGAGAGTCGCGAAGGTGGTTGTTTTTACCTTAAATATCCAGATTTTTTGTGTTGATTTTATTACAAAGTTATGTGAAGTTACAAAGATGGTCAGATTTAAGATTTGTATTTGGACATGAATGTGACGTTCCGAAACTGGTACAGTGCATCTGCAAGGATACATGGGAATTTTAACGGCTTCTACTAGATTCTCATTGCTTAAAAAATTCTCAAGCACAGCTCATTGAGAATCTCCGTCATGGGCAAATTTTCAAAATTAAAAGAAATTGCATCAAAGAAGCAAAGTTCCAAGTTTTCGGTGTTTGGGACTATGAAGATGGCTACGTTTTTAACGAGAGAAGTCTAGATTGGAACAGCTAAGAATAAGCTTTCAACCCAGAATATCCCTTCCGAAATACTTGAGCGATCCGAACGATGATATCAAATTCTGGAGGCTACTTGTCCCAATTAGAATATTCAGATCTGTTAAAATTTCCAAAAGTTTCGTTTTGAAATTAACGAGCGAGAAGTCTATGACAGAATGTTTTCTGTTGAATTAAGAAAGTTGCAGTATGATATTTTAAAGATATTATTCAAGCAGAACGAACGTAAAATTATGTGGGTTTATGATGAAATGGGTGGGAGGGAAAAGACTTTTCTTGGGCAATTCCTCCGTGTGTGCACGACATCGCCATGATGTTGCCCCCAATACTTTAAAACGCGTATATATATATATTAAATATATATATATATATAATATATATATATATATATTATATCTATATATAATTAACAATATATATATATATATATATATATATCATATATATATATATATATATATATATATATATATATATATATATATATATATATATGGTCTTATGTAGATGATATGCCCCAGTGTTTTGGACTCGTACAAAAGTGTCATTTCTAGCAACTTTACATTTTTTCAGTTTCACAATTTTTGTTTTTAGGTGAGATAAAATTTATTTAGGTAAGTTAAATTAAAGTTAAGTTAAGGTTAAGTTAAGGTTAAGTTAAGGTTAAGTTAAGGTTAAGTTAGCAGTAAAAGTACACATATTTTAAAATTTATTTTATCAGATATTAACTGATATTTAAAAAAGAAAAA
>JABUQX010113790.1:5000-20000 GCA_015478945.1 Trachelipus rathkii
GTCTGCGGCAGCGCATTGAGAGCATGATCAACGATCAATATACTTTATTAAATGATACTCTATTTGATTAACTCATGGACTATCTGAATCTTGAGTATTCCTGCCTTATTTATATATACAAAACTGGTTTAAAATCTATTAATGAAAATAAGTCCATATAATTATGCACAACTTACATAATAAATTATTTGCATGAAAAAAATTTGTAGACTTCTAATCTAACAAATAACATCAAGTTTTAGGTTTCATTACTAACCTAAAGCTCCAACTCTCAAATACAGTAACGAAATGCTTCTTGATAGTCTTTATCTCTGAAATAACCCACTATTATACAATAAGCTCACTAAATGGATATGAAAAAAATATAAAATCAATAAAGCATGTGTATTTGTCAATAAGTACTTTCTAGATTATTCGGAAAGCGCATTCAGATTATCCGGCCTTGTAAGAGAGTAAAAATTGCAGACTGGGTACATATCGGTCAAACTAGCACATAAGCAAATGAGAACGATGATCCACAAACCAGGAACCGTATCCTAGCTACCGATGAGATGCGTCTCACTCCGTCCTACACCCTCTAAGTTTTAATTCAGGTAACATACTTACTGACCGAATACACAATACGTATTCATTAGGTTAGTACAACTAATCACCTCACTTTGCCTAAATTTTCCCACCGGTGTCCCTTAAGCGGACTCTATTTATTGAGGGCTCAGTCCTCATATAATTCTGATTAATATAATATATAATATATAAATAATATTAAATGGACTTTATACAAAATTGTACAGTTCATATATTACCACTCTCCAAATATGCTGGACGATCCACTGGCAATCTTTAATATCAAAAGACCGATATTATAAACATCAATACTATACTTAAACGACAAAGTTAAATAATATGAATTTAAAAAACAATATATACATAATGTATGTTAAGAGGCAATTAACATAGACTCTCCCCTAAAAATCTACTTCAAAATAAACAAAATTACCTAGTTAATAACCAAATTCAATAAGTAACCCTACGGTTTCAAACTCTAATTATTGTAAGAGCAAAAAGATAATTAAATTATTAAACGGCTATCGGTCTTGCCCAAGGTTATTAAGATATTTATTAATCCTTTTTGAATGACAAGCTTTCTTTCATTAAAGACACATATAAATATGTTCTCAGAAAGTGCAATTATCTATGGTGCTTTAACTTATGCATTCCTTTAAGAATAAGCGAATTTTTTAGTTTCACTTTCCAAAAGCAATATTTATAAATCTATTAGTTCCTGTTTATCCTCACCTACACTCTACTGTCTTATATTCAAGTTATGAGGTTGTGCAAAGTGAATAATTAACCTGCTACAACACCTGGGCTAATCGTATGCAAAAAAAATAATTTCGGCTTGTTAACATCAGGGAACCCCCACATACTCCGCGAAACTACCGGTTGAAACACACAAGCACCCCACTAATATTCAAACATTTGTCTGTATAGCTAAAATCTTAATGCATTTATATATACCCTAACAGTAAGTAGTTACAATCTTTAATTTCTTATACTGTGACCCTTGCCAAATCAAGCTTTTGACTTGAATCATGCTTGTCAACTAAAACCTCCATAAACTATATATAGGAAGAATACATTATCACCACATACAAATCTCGGTAGATAGCACAAATTTCCTTATGTTATCGGCTAAGGGTGAGGGTTCAGCCCTTCTAAAACGAAATCGCGGGAGGGCCATCTCACTTATAAGGGGAAATATAATTGTGGAATAATTACCTAAAAATGTACGATGGAGCACCTTATCCCTTATAATGAATTATGTTATATACGAACAAGTAGGGATAACGCGAAAGTCAATTGTATCATTGGGTGCGTATTCGTAGAAATATCAGAAGCTTTTCTTATTACCTCTAAATTTACTTCTTAACGACCCTGAGGCGATGTCCTTACCTCGTTAGGTCATATTCCTCTTGTACGACGGATGCGGTTAAATTTGAATGATTTGCTATATAATAACAGCTATTAATAATTTTTTTTTCGCTGTCAATTGCGGTCTTACGTTGTGCGGAAACGGCATTAGCTGCGGCTTCGCGGATAATGGTTTGATGTTCAGGTAATAGCCTTTTAATAACGTTGTTCTGTATCATCGTGATGTATTTTTATTATTATTTTATTATTTATTATTATTGGTATTATTGTATGAATATAATAATTGATATATATATATAATATTATTAATTATTATTTATATACTAATTATTATTAATTATGTATTATTATTATTATTATTATATTAAATTAAATGGTGAGGTTATAATAGTATAATTAATTAATTTTATTATAATTACTAACTTATTGAAATTTTGATTACTAATCCCGTTAATAAATTACTAATTATTATTAATATATAATAAAACTACTTAGTATCTGTATGGATAAGTATTGTATTTTTGATTTATGTATTATTATTATTATTATGTATTATTATTTATTATTATGTGAATGTTATTGATTGATTATATTATTATATTATTTTATTATTATTGATTATTATTATGTATTGGGGAACTTTATTGTATGATTATTGTTATTGTAATATTATTATTATTATTATTATGTATAGAATATTATAGAATATATAATTGTTATGTATTGGGATAATTATTATTGATTTATTGATTATTATGTATTATTTGGATTATTATTATTATTATGATTTATTATATATTATTGAATAAATCATTTTACTTATATTATTAAAGTAATTTATAAATTATTTATAATTATTATAATTATTATATTTATTATTAATTATTATTATTCCTTATTATTATTATTATTTTATTTTTATTATAATTATTGATTATTATTAATTATTATTATTATAATATTATTATTAATTATTTATTGATATTGTGGTATATTTATTATTAATTATTAATGATTAATTATTATTTAGTATTAGTATTTCATTATTTACATTATTAGTAGTAGTTATTAATATATGTATTTTATTATTATTATTATATTATAATTTGATTATTATATATTTTTTATTATTACATTTATTAATTATTATATTATTTATAATAATATATTTTTTTTATTTATTAATTATATTATTATATTATTCATTAATTATTATTATTATTATTATGATTATTAATGATTTGTATTACAATAATTATGTTATAATGTGACCATATGAAATTTATATTGAGAATATTTTGGTGTATATATTAGATAGGGTTTATTATTATTATTATTATTATTATTATTATTGAAATTATTATTACTATTATTATTATTATTTATTATTCTATTATTATTATTTATTATTATTATTTGCGGGCTCAATGGACGAAAACGATCCCCGACCACCCCCCTAATTAGTATGCGGGTCAACTTTTAACTCATTATACTATATATGTAAATAAGTGTGTATTATTAATTATGTATTCCTATTGTATTAATCCTATATATAAGCACAACTATGATTTTTAGTTGAGAAAAAAAGTATTTTTTGATTTGAATTTTGCATTATTATTATTATTATTTTATTATTGATTATATTATTATTATTATATGTTGGATTTATTATTATTATTCTTTATTATTATTATTATTATTGATTATTTATTATTATGATTACTGAAAACCTATTATTATTATTTATTTATTATTATTATTATTATTATTATTATTATTATTATTATATTTATATATTATTATTATTAATTATTATTATTATAGTAATTATTATTATTATTATTTAGCTGAAATGACTATACTCAAGTAATTAAAAAAAAAGAATATTTCTATTCATTTGCTTCACCGATCTCTTTCTGTTTTAACATTTGAAATGTAAGCCATGTTAATTCATTTTAACATTTTCTTCAAGAGTGGAATGATAGATTGATTGATGTATGATTGATGATGTGATTGATTGCATGATGATTTGATGATTGCATGAATTTTTGAATTTGATGTGATTGATTGATTTGGATGATGCATATAATGATGATGATAAGGATGGTTGATGTTTATTCTGTTTTAATGATTTAAAAAAAGATATTATTTTCTAATTTTGGATTTACTAATTTGTCTGCTTTTGTTGTTTTTTAATTGGAAATTTGGTTACAAAAAATAATGTGTGCAATTTAATAAGAGATTTTCCCACTCTCAAGCCTACTCACTCCAAGGCTGCAATATATTTATTTCTATATATTTACACAAGAGGTTAATGGCAGGGCTGAGCCGGAACCCCCCCCCCCCACAAAAAAAAATTGAGTGGTTTTTATAATAAATATAAAAAATACACCTTTGAGTGAAGTTCGAGCAAAGTTGAAGCGAGATAAAATAATTATATATATTATATATATTATATATTATATATGTATATATATCATATATATATATAGATATATATTTAATACTTATATATATAATATATATATATATATATATATATATATATATATATATATATATATATATATATATATATATATATATATATATATAATATTTAAAATATATATATATGTATATTATATATATATTATTATATAGTATATATATATATATTTATATATATATATATATATATTATTATATATATTATTATATATTATATATATATTATATATATATATAATTTTTAAAAATGTATGGATTTGGTCAAATTTAAATGGAGGCAGATTTTTTCAAATGGTGAGGAGTCGACCAAAATTTCCTGGCTCTGCAGCCCAGGTTAATGGTACGATATATTAAGCAAATTAAATTTTAAGGTGAAAAGTAAGCGAGTTTACTTTTTATAATTGTGTTATTGTGATAAGGTAAGATAAAAAATATTACTGTTTAATTCACTATTCTGTTGTACTTTTTGCATAATATCTGTCAATAAATTATGAAACAATAATTTTTTTTTTTATCCTGCGTATTAACAACCGTTAACTGTCAATAATTTATGAATGTTCACAATGATAGAATTTTTAGGTTTACATTGAAAATATTGGAGATTTGTTATCTTTTCAATACCATAGGAGATAGCTCATAAAAAGGATGCATTCACTTTCAACGAAGGCAACACAAAGGTAGTGAAAAATACTAGTAGTTAATTTCCTAGAGCACTTGCCATTTCATTAGAGAGAGAGAGAGAGAGAGAGAGAGAGAGAGAGAGAGAGAGAGAGAGAGAGAGAGAGAGAGAGAGAGAGAGAGAGAGAGAGAGAGAGAGAGAGAGAGAGGGAGAGAGAGAGAGAGAGAGAGAGAGAGAGAGAGAGAGAGAGAGAGAGAGAGAGAGAGAGAGAGAGAATTTTATCATGTAGTAGAGATTAGGAGTAAATTGAGCTAGAAAGCTAGGGAAAGTTTATTAGTCCTTTACCATTAGACTCAACGCTGTCAAGAAGATGAGAGGAACTGTAACCATCCCAGAAATGTGAACAAGTACTCTATAAAAGGGGAGAAAAGACCTAAAGTAACTATGCAGAAGAAAGGACTTTTCGCAACCCGAACACAACTTTCTAGGTTCTATGAAGCCATCTTAGCAACCTGTGTTATGAGAGATTACAAAGACAATTTGTTGATATATTAAAATCAAGAATGTCCATGTTGTCAACGGCAGAGACAGTAGATCAGCTAAAGAGATTGAAAACTTTGGGGATACATTCGAGAGAGACTTATGCAGAAGCAGAGTTTTAAAGAATTGAAATTCACAAGGCTGAGGCTACCCCACAGGAAAATCCTACCTAGACCAGTCAAATTGATTCGGAAAGATGAGCTCGAGAAGCAACATTAAATGCAAGGCCGAAGCAAGCTTGAAATGAGTATAAAAATAAAGTTGAATCACGGTCATAAGATTGAATAGAGATGGAAGAGTAGTTGGGAAGGTTATTAATGAAATCTAAGAATAAAATAAGAGATATAAAAATATTTACAGTTGAGGAAGAAGTCGCTCCATCAACATCTGCTGACATGGACCCATTTGAGAGAAAACTGCATATGGGTGATCAAAGTGAAAGAAGGATCTCAATAGAGATGAACTTGGAAAGCAATGAAAAATGTCATGCCCTGTCAAAAGGCTTGGATATTTCAAGCGACACCGTGAAGACTTCCCATCAGTAATATTGGAAACTATATCACTAGTTTACCTCGGCGTCAAAAGCCATAATAATGATGATCAGAGAGAAGAAAATGAAACTCCAAACGATCCAGTAAATCGAGTTGCATATAATAGATTCAATGATATTAGATAAACCCAAGATGACAGATATTGGACAATAGTTCAGCATCAGAATAGCGGCCCTTCTTCTAAACAGGGTGAACGCTCGCCCACTTCCAACACTGGCGAAAATTATTAGCGAGTAGAATTGAACTAGGACAGATGCCAGTTCAAATGTCCAGTCCCTCAAAACACCCCCTCCTTGAATAGGGCTTCGCACGTGAGTGGTGGTGACAACTGTAAAAAAAAAAAAAAAAAAAAAAAAAAAACACGTGGAAGAATGCCATCCGGACTGCTTGTCCTCCTAACTTTCTCACAAATGTTAACATCCCATGAATCCGATAATGTGTAATCTCAGGTAATATAAATGGGCGTAGCTATGGGTTTTAGTCTGAGGGGGTGGGGCAAAAATATAATTTCAAACACACACACACACACACACATATATATATATTATATATATAATATATAAGAGTAAATAATTATATATATATAAATATATATATATATATATATATATATATATATATATATATATATATATATATATATATATATATATATATAACAATAATAATAATAATAATAATAATAATAATAATAATAATAATAATAATAATAATAATAATAATAATAATAATAATAATAATAATAGTAATAATAATAATAATAATAATAATAATAATAATAATAATAATAATAATAATAATAATAATAACAATAACAATAACAATAATAATAATAATAATAATAATAATAATAATAATAATAATAATAATAATAATAATAATAATAATAATAATAATAATAATAATAATCCTACAAAAGTCACTCTTAGTATTTCACCTTCCAGCTTAGTCTTTTATCAGCATCGTTTTTCTATTTCCATACTGCATATTCTGAGACTGTTCTTAGATATGGCTCACCTCAACCAGTTTTTTTATTAGTAGGAGAATTAGGGAGATCTTCGCACTTTCGCTTAGCGAAAGCACACGAAACTCTTCGAATAATTTCCCTGAAATGATTCTGAGTTAAACCAAAGTTAGCAAAAGCGATGGGAGACCGAGAGTTTTTCCATGCCCGAAACACATTATCACTGATCTGAATGGCACGAGAATAAGTATCGTTGGATTTTGAGGAGAGAAAGATTTGCAGTATTCGAAGATGGAATAAACCTATTCATCCCATCAGTGAAAAAGGCCCCCAATTTTTTGGAGGACAACGAAGTTTTAACACCGTCAAAGCCGGAGTTATTCCAAGGATATTAAGCGTGGAAACTACGCAAATTCCCCCAATCAGACCTATTAAGATACCAGACACGTTTAGTTCATGGTGAATGTGCAGGAAAGAAAATATAATGATTAAGAGCTGCACAAGATAGTGATAAAATTTTCGAATAGGAGCGCAAATGTGGTATTTATAGCAAGAAAGATAATTTAATGAAGAAAGGGAAATAATGTTCATTAACTGGTTAGGACGACTCGAAATATGTACAGTTACTTTAATCAGTTTCCAGATCGTTGAGAATATTGAACAATTTAACCTCCCTCTCAGTACCAAAGGTATGAGAAAAGCGCAATTATTCACTATGGAATAAATTAAAATCTTTTGATCTTCTGTAATTTATTTAATATATAACAGTCTTGTGAGAAATAGTAAATTAAGAGAGATAGTATTCTCACGGATGTTAAATTTATTACATAAGCCACTGAAGTTGACAAGGTGTACATTGAAACCTCACTCACGAAAACCGGTCATTTAAAGTTTAAATAACCGGTTTTAAATGTTTAAATTTTACAGAATTGTTCACACGAAGTCACACCCATATACACAGGGAAACGAAATGAAAAATCATACAAAACTAAACTAAACTTGACTAAACTAAACTAATAAAAAAAGTTGTCAAAAAAAAAATTTGACGGTAAAATTTTGGGTAAAAAAAAAAATTCAAAATCGATATTTACTGTTATAGTTCTGCAATACACTATTTTTCGCCCCCAAAAATAAACTGAAACTAAACAATACCAGAATTCTGGCCTTGTTAAAAATCATATGAGGTACTTATATATAAAATCCGAACCAGCTTTAAACCAAATAATAAGAAAAAATAATAACACGGTTTCTTTTCCTTTTTGTGTGATCAGTGAATATCTTTGCCAAAAAATGAGTTTAGGAAGAATTTTTTTTCGATTTAGATGTTTTAATTGGATTTTTTGATTTCCGCTAAAAAAAATAATAATGCAATGTTTGGTATTTTAGGATGTTAGGAAATGCAACTATAGCAACTCCATTTTTCGACATTTCACACAGCAACATATGATTTCATTTTTCACCAAAAAAAAAAAAAAAATACCTTTGTTGAATCATACTAGTCTGTTGTTGAATAGCTTTTTTTTATAAACTATACAATTAATTTTAATATATCTACCGATTTCTTTATTTGCTTGTGTTTTAATATATAATATAAATATATATATATATATATATATATATATATATATATATATATATATATATATATATATATATAGATATTTGATATATATATATATATATTTATATATATATATATATATATATATATATATATATATATAATACTGTTGGAGCAACCTGTTCATGAGTTTTTATTTATGTGAGGGCTGAGGTATTTGGCGAGGGAGTTTGGGAGAAGGTGGGGACAAAGGGGGCTTAAAATAAACCCAGGTAAGAGTAAAGTGTTAGTGTTTGAGGAGGAGGAAAGAGAGGAGGGGGAGGGGTCAGAGGTTAGAGTAGGGGGTGTAGTATTGGAAGAAGTAAAGATCTTTAGATATTTAGGGATGGACTTGGGTAAGGGGGGAGGGATGAAGGAGGAGATAGAACATAGAGTAGGAGAAGGAAGAGCTTTGAGTAGTCTGAGAGAATTATGGAAAGGGGGGAATTTATCACAGAAAGTTAAGATAAGTATGTTTGAAAAAATTTGTGTACCAGTGGTGTTGTATGGGTGTGAAACGTGGGGGTTGAATGCCAGGTCCAGGAAGAAGTTGGAAGTATTTGAGATGAAGGGGTTGAGAGTGGTTTGTGGGGTTAGCAGAAGGGAGAGGATTAGGAATAGGGTGGTGAGGGAGAGATGTGATTGGAGGAATGGGTTGGTGGGAAGAGCGGAGAAGGGAATGCTAAGATGGTATGGGCATCTAGTGAGAATGGAGGAACAGAGAGTGGTTAGGAGAGTTTGGGAGGCGGAGGGAATAGGAAGGAGAGGAAGGGGGAGACCAAGAAGGAGGCGGGGTGGATGGATGGAATAAAGGAGATGCTGGAGGAGGGAGGGATGAGGGAGGAAGAGGGTGGGGTGTTGTGAGAGATAGAGGGGGTGGAGGAGGTGGGTGAGGCGATGAGAGAAGTGTGTGAATGAGAGTACTGTAATGTACCAATTACTCCCGGCCTCAAGGTAAAAGAAAGACACATTAATATATATATAATATATATATACATATATATATATATTATATATATATAAGTATAAGAGTATATAGTATATATATAGTATATATATATATATAGTATATATATATATATATATATATATATATATATATATATGTAGCACTCCATTAACTTGTAAAATTTTAATTTATGTTCGTGCTACTTATGCTAAGATTTTGCGCGAGCAAAATTTTAGCATAAGTCAAAGTGAAAATATATATAAACTGGTCCGTTTGGATACTCTTCAGTCAGATCAAATTATTAAGAATCATAAGAAAATCTCACTCAAGATACTCTCTCCAGAAATCCTCCCAAGAGATAAACTTCAAGGAAAAGGCTGGGTGACTCGAATTTCAATCACAAACACAAATCTTCGCACAAAAATAGGGTGGAAAACGCGCTGGAAAGGGCTGTGACCACCAATTCGCCTACGAAGAGAGTATTTCAAACAGAAGGGACTTTTATTACTTTACTTTTTATTGAATATCTACTTATGTTTAATAAATACCTCATTCGAAATATGGATTTCTAAATTACCATCCTCTTATATGGGTACTGCTCACCAAAAGAACCACCAATTTAGCAAGTCCTACCCTATATAATTGGTGAACCTGAGAAGAACACCCAGAACTTCAATCAACGCCTTCTGAAAAAAAATGAAGAAAAACTACAATAACAATCCCAATCAGAACACACTGAGAATGACACAAGCAAACGAACATTATCAATAACGAACTTCAATTTTCATTTCTAATTTTGGATTATGGTCTTCATCTTTTCAAAACTATAACAGTTCGAGGATTCATCGCTAGACATAGCAAACTTCCTTTTCGGCATGGATTTCTTTCATCATTCAAGTTTGGATTATGGGCAGAAACTCATTTTTGAATTCCACTACGAACTTTGATTCCTTTTCGAATTCTAAATGGTTCTGTGACCGCTCCCTTTTATGTATGAAGAAATTTTTCAAATGAAGGACCTAATTTCAAGCAACGTCACCTCTACATATGTAACTTACGGTATGGATTTCTTTCATCATTTTAAGTTTGGATTATGGGCAGAAATTCATTTTTGATTTCCATACGAACTTTTGATTCCTTTTCGAATTTAAAATGGCTTCTGTGACCGCTCCTTTTATGTATGAAGAAATTTTTCAAATAAAGGACCTAAATTTCAAGCAACTTCATCTCTACATATGTCAAGCAATGTTTCTTTCGTAACTACAGCTTTGAAAACTATTTACGTGCGCATTGGTCAAATCATGGATACATTAGAAACGCCTTATACTGGACCTTTCATTGGATTCAACGGTTCGATCGATGTGGCCTATTTAATTAACTTGTGAATAATTTAATTGTTTCATATCCAGAATTATGTATAAATATTTTTGTATTTAAATGTTTGTATGTTTGTTTATATCTAACGGATATAACCAAATATGCTTATGTTTAAATGCCCCTTTTATTTTCTGTATATATAACATTATTGTATTTTTATGTATTCAAATATTTGTATATATGTTTAGATCTTCGGATGTAACCAGTTATGCTCGTATTTGAATATTTACATTTCTTGTATATTATTTTTGCCTTCAAATGTTTATATGTCTACTACTTATGTCTTCGGACATAATTAGATATATTTGCATTTGAACTTTAACTTTATGTATTTTTAGTTATTATTTCTTGTATAATTATTATAACATACTTTCTCAATCCCGTGCTTAGCGCAGGAAGTAATGTAGCATTACAACTTTGTAAAAATTTTTAATTTATGTTCGTACTTATTCTAAGATTTGCGCGAGCAAAATTTTTAGCATAAGTCAAAGTGAAAATATATATAAACTCGTCCTTTGAGATACTCTTCTTTCAGTCAGGATCAAAATTATTAAGAATCATAAGCAGTAAATCTCACCAAGATACTCTCTCCAGAAATCCTCCCGGCAAGGGAGATAAATTTTTAAGGAAAAGGCTGCGACTCGAATATCGATCACCAAAATCCTCGCACAAAAATAGGGTGGAAAACGCGCTGAAAAGGCTGTGACTACCAATTCGCCTAAGAAGAGAGTATATCCCCAACAGAAGGGACTTTTATTACTTAACTTTTATTGAATATCTCATGTTTAATAAATACCTCATTCGAAATATGGATTTCTAAATTACTATCCTCTTATATAGGGTACTGCTCACAAAGAAAGAACCTCAATTTAGCAAGTCCATACTTGAGGAGTATATATATATATATATATATATATATATATATATATATATATATATATATATATATATATATATATATATATATATGAGAACTCTGTCAAAAAAATTCCCTTTCTAAAATTTCTTTCGGGGGTTCTGACCCCCAAAACCCCCCACCGTACGCCCTTGTATATATATATATATATTGTCTTTCAGAAAATAAATCTTTATTTCAGTTGTCAGAAAATTTAAGCATTTATCGAATTATAAACTTTATAATTTATATTATTAAATGATTTGGACATTGGGCAAAATTGTACGTCAAATGTGACAGATTTGTAATAAATTATTATTATTATTATTATTTAAACTTTGGATTGGGAAAAGATAGAAGTACATTTGTGTTTTGTACAATGAGTGAAATAGCGAGTATATATATATATATATATATATATATATATATATATATATATATATATATATATATATATAAGAGTATATATATATATATATATATATATATATATATATATATATATATATATATATATATATTATATATATATATATGTGTGTGTGTGTAAAAAGCGCTCGCTCGCTCTTATGACGCTAAATAAAATATCATTTTTATGTATATTAAATAACATTTCATTATTTTATCATCAAATTAAACTTTATTTGTCATATTAAGAAATATTGCGTCGCAAACACGAAAATCAGAATTCAATCAAATATTTCATCAATCATAAATCACAAGACAAGTAGCTGGAAATTAATAATAATAATAATAATAATAATAATAATAATAATAATAATAATAATAATAATAATAATGATAATAATAATAATAATAATAATAATAATAATAATAATAATAATAATGTGCTCAATCAAAGATTTTCATATCCTAATAGAGTAAAGACGTTGTCCAATCACTGTTCAGTTTTTCCTCAAAATTTGTGAAAATTCTTATATTCCAATATATATATATATATATATATATATATATATATATATATAGTATATAGGAAGTATATATATATATATATATATATATATATATGTATATATATATATATATATATATATATATATATATATATATATATATTAAAATATGAAATTTGAAATTAAAAAAAAATGGCGGCCCTTTTGTTATTGGAATCGGTTATTTTTATTTTTTAAATTTACTTTCACTAGATCGTTAGCAAATAATATATGAATTAACTTAAAGTTGTAATGCATCGTTTTTTAGATACTAAAAAAAAAAAAATCTCGGGTTTAGTGGAGAGTCTTTCTTTTTACGTAACCTGAAACATGATAATACAAGGTATCTCTCCAAATAAATAAGTTGGATAACATATACCCTGAAGCATGGAGGGGGGAGGGGTTAAGCTCGGAACCTGATTCAGTCCGAGTCTTATAAAGAATTATCCAGTTTATGTTAAAACTTAATCGAGAGTTGAAACCTTTTTTTCCTTGCTCCTCCATCCCTCCAGGTAGACTAGAAATTGATTCTTTAAACCTTTACGAGCTTTAGAAGGGCAAATTTGCCTTTCTAAACCCTTGTAATATTCTCTCAAACATTACTAACTGGAAATATAGATAAAATATTTGAAGATTCAAATAATAAAGTCATTAGAAGCAAACAAGATCGACCTCCATTCTACATGTTTAGACGTGGATACTACTACTACTTCTACTACTACTACTAATAATAATAATAATAATAATAATAATAATAATAATAATAATAATAATAATAATAATAATAATAATAATAATTTCTTCGGGTAAAAGTATTTTTATTGTTTTTAATATTTTAAACCCAGCCACTTATGTACTTCAAAGAAGAAACCTTTAATGGTATTTTATGAGATATTTTGGTTTTATTTACAAAACAAACAGGAATTTAGTATATATATATATATATATATATATATATATATATATATATATATATATATATATGAGGATAAAAATATATATATATATATATATACATATATATATATATATATATATATATATATATATATATATATATATATATATATATATATATATATATCTATATATATATATATATATATATATATATATATATATATATATATAGTATATATATATATATATATATATATATATATATATATATATATATATATATATATATATATATATATATATATATATATATATATATCCTCTGGTGGGCCAAGGCTGGAGGCCTACCAAATTCCACAAAATTTGGGGAAAATTCCCAATCCAGGTCCAATTGAAAGGCCGACATGTCCCGATACACGGCGTGTGGAAATGTGCAAACCAAATGTATAGTTAGGAAAATAGATATAAGAAATGTGTTCCAGACTTTACCAGTGGAGTACATGTAAGAATGAGCACAGCGGTTAAGTCTGGGGTAGGAGAGTTGGACAGAAAAAGGATGAGACTGTGTAGAAAGAAGTGTCGCAGGAGCCCTCCTCAATGGAGGAGGTATGCGATTGGAGAGTTCAGAAGAATAGTGTGCGTTGTGTGTGTGTGTGTGTGTGTGAGAGAGAGAGAGAGAGAGACGAAAAGACTTATACTCTATCTTTTTAGGGAGATCTGTATGGGTGAAACCATGCACCCTAGATGCCTGAGGTATACTCCATACATTGCTGAACGACACCCCCATAAAAAACAAGCAACTGAAATGCCGTAAAGTAATTCCGAAGGCGCTTCAGAACACCCAATCTCTTACAAGCTTGTTTATATTATATTATGTCAAATAGTAAGATGGAGGATCTAAGTTTTTGTGGCATTGAAAACAACTTTCAATACTCCAATTGGAAATTCGATAGAGGTCAGAGGGCAGGTGCTCCAAGGCTGCCCCCTCAGCATGAATCACTTGCTGTTAAGTGGCACGTCTTTCAAAATGAAATGAATAATGAAGGGTGAAGCCGTCGGAATAGGAATGGATAGGTGAAAAAGTAATAGAGTGAAGGTCATTAATAAAGAGTAAAAAAAAAATAAAAGTTGGGGAAAGACAGAACTCTGTAGAACACCATTATTTACAGATTTAAAGGTTGAACGGTGCCTTCTATACACAAGAGGTCGCTCGATATAAGGCGATTTGAG
>JABUQX010113790.1:25000-65022 GCA_015478945.1 Trachelipus rathkii
TCGTAACATTATAAAATTTGTAAAATAGATAGTTTCCTTATAATGTTAACTCGTGGCTGAGCACGAGTAGCACGTGAGTGTAGGAGTCGCCTCTGATATATATATATATATATATATATGAGTTATATACATACATATATATACATATACATATAGCAGATGTGGTAGAGCATATGCAGCAAAAAGCATATATATATATATATATATATATATATATATATATATATATATATATATATATATATATATATATATATAAAAATATATATATATATATATTATTATTATGATATATATATATATTATATATATAACTATGAAAAATGCATTTATGGCAACTCTATTTGTAAGGCTTATAGACTAGTTTAAAAATCTCTGGTATAGTCACAGATATAGTCGTACTCCAACTAAAGCTTCCTGGTGCTTATTAGTGTTGTTGTTGTTAGCATTAGCTTTCTTCTTTTTAAATATTTCTCTGTCTACTTTCACAGTTGAGTTGTCCAATTAATTTAGCATCCTACTCATCAGTATTTCTTTTGACATTGACCGAACGTTTGGAATTTTATTTGTTAGATTAAAAGGAGTTGTGATAGATTTCGTGTCTAACGGAGAAAAATATAATATAGTTTAAATTTTGATGTATATATATATATAGTATATATATATATATATATATATATATATATATATTATAGGGTAGCAGGCAGTGCAGATATATGGTATATATTAAGGTTATACAGCAGTAGTGCAGCGGGCTGTTGCTATATATAAGGTTATTATGGTTATGCTATATAAGGCTAAGCGGTTAGTGTTACAATATATATGTTATAGTTATATATATGGGTTAATATATATAAATATATATATATATATATATATATATATATATATAATATGAAATTGCTGCTCATGTCGATTATTCCAAAGCTGTTTGCCTAATTCTTTTTTAAAACCCCCAGTTGTTATCGAATGGTGCCAGATGCTTTTTAAACAATGTGCAAAGTGTGATAGATTTCAAGAAAAAATATAATTTCGTTATGAGAAGTCTTGATTTATATAAAATCACAGGATAAAATAATAATGAAGAATAAAAAAAAAAAACAAACGTGGAAGTCGCTTTATGAAAAAAAAGTTACAGCCTCTCAAAGTTAAAATTTCCATAGGATTTTCAAGTATATAAAAAAAAAATTTAAATCTTGCAGAATATATCTAAAAAAAATAATAAATGAAGCATAAAAACAAATGACTTTATTCCTTAGGGGAAAGTTACAGCCTCTCAAAGTTTAAAGTTTCTCCCATAGGATTTTATAAAAAGTTAGTGGCCTGTCTCATTTTAGGCCCTAGTTCAGGTTATGATAAGATTTAAGTTAAGTTTACATAGATTTTCTGTGTATACGTAGTAAAACATATCATAACCTGAATCAGAGGGCCTGAAATGAGACTTAACCTGGATGGATCGAAAATGAAAAGTCTATGAGAGTTTTAAAAACTTTGAAGAGGCTGTAACTTTTTTTTCTAAAGAGACCACCACGTTTGGTTCTTTTATTCCTTATTATTTTTTTTTGAGTATATCCTGTGATTTTTATAAAAATCGGGGGTGAAGCCTCTCTGCGCTCAAACGATACTGATTTTGATGATATTCTTTCAATGCAATTTGCCATATAAAAAAGAAATTTCCCCCTTTTTATATTTTTTAGGTTAAGATTCGGTTTAGGACAAACAAGTTCAGGTTATGGTAAGTTTAGTTAATTATTCATAGTAAATCTGTGTCTACGTTACAAATCTTATCATAAACCTTAAACGAGTTTTCGGACCTAAAACCCAAAAGCATTATATATGACGACGCTATTTACTTCAAGTATTAGGAAAAAATATATAAAAACCGATTATCGAAAAAAAAAATCAAATTTTCGTTACATTACGCTCGGCTACAATTACCAAATGCCCAAAAACTGCTAAATATAACATTATTTTCGTTATTCATCCTAGATTTATTTTTTATTATTTTAGTGATAATCACTTTATAATATATATATATATATAGAAGATATATGGCCAGCATGAAGAGTATATATATATATATATATATATATATGGTATATATATAAAGTTATATGTTTATATATATATATATATATATACATATATATATGTATATATATATGTTATATATTATTATATATGCTATGCTATATATGTTGTTATTATTTGGGTTTTTACAAATAAGAACCGATTTAATATATAAGAGCATATAGTTAGTTAAGAAGAGCATATGGCAGCATATATTAGTGATATATATATATATATATATATATATATATATATATATATATATATATATATATATATATATATATATATATATATATATATATATATATATAAATACCGAGGAGTCAGTTTCTCTATTTATATCACCTTACTACTGACGAAATAGACCTTCTTAAGTTTGGGTGGACAGTGTGGTCAAAATATTTCTGAAGGGAGGCAGAACGATTTAGGTGAGACCTTAAATTAGCAAGCAATGGACTGCTGGCAGTAAACTGTAACACCAGCACCCTCACCAGTGATTACCTTTCCCTTTCAAAGTTATTGTAAGCAGAATTCTTGTTGAACTTGTCTCAGCAAAATATAATACACCTCTCCCTAGTTCTGCTGCTGTAAAGCGAATATTTTTTGCATTGGTGGGGATATTTTGAGTGGGTTAAAGTTGATGGCGGTATAAGTGGTAGTAATTTTGAGCAGCTAATTTTTTTGAAAGATAATATGGATCTCTCTTGTCCTTTGAAGATGATATTGAGGAGGAAGTGGAAAATCTTTGAGATTTGTAAATATTCATTCAATTTTTCATATAATATTATAAATAAATTTTTTGTAAGTGATATATACTATTTAGTATTTAATATTAAAATCTTGTGAGTCGCACATTATTAGCGGGAGACGTGCGGACTTGGATGGCGGAGGTTTGATGGTCCGAATAAGTGCGGAGAGGAGCGCTAGCGGACCACGTTTTCTCGAGGTGCCGAGGTGCGCTAGCGGACTAAACTCCCTAAATGAGCGGGTGCCCACCTCTGCATAGAGCAGCAGCATATATGCAGTTAAGGCGTGTTATGTTATTGTTATATATACAGCATATATATATATATATATGTTATATTAAGAGCATATTTCATATTATGTTATATATATTATAATTATGGTTACATATATATATAATGTACTTAAATTATATTATTGCTGTACCATTTAACTTTTTATGCTAGAATATATAATTTTAAGCCTTCACAAAAATATACTACTTTTTAAACACTTCCCCTCTATTCTTCAAAAAAATCAAACCAAACGTCATTTCCTAATATATATATATATATATATATATATATCTTGGGGATAGAAATATATAATTCCCCGAAAAAAAATGTATATATATATATATATATATATATATATATATATATATATATATATTATATAGATAGATGTTAGATAGATATATATATATATATATATAAATTTGATTTTTAATTTTAGCAACCTAACTTTTTAATTTAGGTTTTAACGTACGATCATTTTTATCCCGATTTTTCCTGTTGTTTTGTCGCTTTCTTGCCTTGTGTGTGTGTGTGTGTGTGTGTGTGTGTGTGTGCATGGCAAGATATGTGCGAGCTTTCTACTGACTTTACCAACATCCGCGGCTTAAACTCCCACTTTGCCTCTGTGGAAAAAATCTGTGGAATATCACCTTGCTCTTGTCTGAGACTCAGATGGCTAAGAATTCATCCTAACTCTTTTAATTATATATGAGCAGCATATATATATTGTTATATATATATATATATGGTTAAGTATATAGTTATATATATATATATATATATATATATATATATATATGTATATATATATATTATATATATATAATGGTTTTCTTTCAATTTTAAGAATATTACATGATTTAACAACATTACAGTGTGATTACATGTTTCTATTAATAAAAATTTTTTTTTTACGTTCTTTGAACTTAATCTTAGACTTCCTTTCATTAATCAATTCTCCTGATTTGGAGAATAACCTCACTCTACAGATGCATTTGGAATGCACAAAAGTTGTCGAACTAATTTACTTAAATGTGGGAATAAGTCTTTTCTAGTTTCCAAAATTTCCAAAAATATCATACCCAAATGGACTTTTTCTTTTCGTTAACATAATCCTTTATTTCTCTATTTAGTTGATGCATAAATTCAATTTCATCATCTGTGCTGCTTTCACTTTCTCCAAGATTTACTTGAATAGTATCATCACTTACTTCATATTCTGTTAGGTTAAGGATTTCATTTATAATTAGTGTCCTTTTGGTCATCATTAAAAAGTCTGGTTTTGAATCTATGGCAGTGCACCGCGTGGCCGTTTGGTTCAATATATGTTCTTTAACACAAATTCCTACTATCTGTTTGAGGGTTACCTTATTAAAAGCTTCTCCTTATACCAATTAGAGTTGAACTATTAGTCGACTACCATAGAATATTTTGATCCAGACATAATAGTAGTGGCCTGTTGAAATGGTTTTAAAATTAAACCCTATAATATTTCTTTATCACCTGGGGAAACGTAAAATTGTTTTCTAATATATATATATATATATATATTACAGCAGCAGCAGCAGGCAGCATATATATATATATATATGGTATATATATGAGCAGCAGCAGGTAGGCAAGTGTTAAGGCGTTGAGGTATATAGTCATTGAAATACATTCGTATTAAAACATTTAAGTATGGATGTGTAAATTTATGTTCCGTAGTCCTGCTTCACGTTTTGTTATAGGACCTACAGGATATGGGGAAAACCTCTTATTGCAAATATTTTAAGAGGTCTAGATTTTCGATCAAAAACCTGCTAAAATAGCATGGTGTTATAATGTTTAATAAAAAAAAATTAATGAATATAAAGATGAAATTCAATTTCAGGAAGGAATGTTTTTCATCTAACTCCTGCCTTATCCAAGTTAAAGAACTCAACACCCACTTGCAGGGGACGTAGCGAAATGAAACCATTGAGCAGGAAAGCTGATACTACCAGCTATATGTGCGCGGTTTGAAAGCTATCCGATGTCTCTATCCGCTTCAGTTAGAGAGTAACTGGTATATATGCAGGTGCAGCATATATAGCAGTATAATATATATATATATATATATGGGGGTATATATATATATATATATATATATTATTATTAAGTTATTATAAAAGTATATATATATATATATATATATATATATATAGTTATATATATAGTTATAGATATAGAGGTATATATATATGTTATTGCTATATATATATATATATATATATATATATATATATATATAGGTATATATATATATATATATATAAAGTTCAAAAAGGCAAAAATCCTAGAAATTGTTTTTTGGGTAAAGAGATAACACAAAGTGCCCGCTTAGCGTTCCTACACTTGAATTAAAAATATAGCCATAAATAATTATCAAATTTCGTACAGCGGTAAAATGCTTGCCTTTCATGCGATAGCACATTGTACGAATTTGACTTCATACATTTTGATGTATAGGCTCATAGTATTATTTAAAAGCTAAAGCTAATTTAATTTAAATAAAAATTCTATGGGGATCCTAAAGTTGTATATTTATATGTATATTTAAATTTAAATTTATATTTATATTATTAAATTTTTACCTTTAAGTATTTTTACCTTAAAAAATAAGATAAAGATAAAAATATAGATGGATAGATTTAGATAAATTTTTTTTTTTTATCTTTAGGATTACTATAAGGCCCTTTGATACTAAACGCGTAAGCTTTATCTTATAAGCATTGTGTAATTTGGGATATTGGTTTATCTGAAATATTTTACTTGAAATATATATAAATATATTTATTTGATTTTTACTTATATATGTTTCATTACAGATTTCAGCCATTATATAAAGATGGAATACATTTTGTCGTGTGAAATTTGTCAGATTGACTATGATGAAACATCATGCGTTCCAGTAGTAACGAATTGCGGACATTCTTTTTGCTTAACATGCATACAGAAAGTCTGTTTGAAATCTCCGGTTTGTCCAAAATGCCGAAAAGAGTTCGACAAAACCGGAAGCTTTCCCATCAACTATACACTTCTGAATCTTATCGGAGAATGCAAATCAAAGAAAAACTTGGGTCAGGACTTGGTATGTTCCATTCGAAGCTTAAAGGAAAAATTATCTTCCCGACTTGTGGTCTTTAATCGGCAAATGACAGAAATACTAACAATTCGTAAAACTATCGAAAAAGATCTTAAGATTCTGGAATCGCTGGAAAATGACAAAAGTGAAGAAAATTATGGAGGGAGGAAAACAAGAGAAACACTGAATGAGGTGGAGAAACGATTTCAAGAAATTTCATTAAAAAATCTCTTTCCTTTTGAAGAAGCGAATCGTTATTCCAGTTTTTCACTGAAAAAGTCTAAATCGAGTGAAGCTCTTTTGCTTCAGGTAACATCTGAGCTCTTAAAATTCTTCTAATTATTTTTAGAATTTATAATATTTTTTCCCTGCTCTACCCCACTCCCCCGATCAAAATCTGACACAAACAGTTGCTATAAGTCATTTAAATTTGAAAACATTTAATTTTTTTTACTTCTATACTCAAAATAAAATTAAATTCCCTCCATCTTTATAGGCTTCCACTACCTCCTCCCACTCCTTACTACTAGTACATAATGAATAAAAAAATATTATATTATAATATTATAATAATATTAATATTATAATAATAATATTATATAATAATATTATATAATAATATTATATTATAATTATATTATAATTATAATATAAATAATAATAATTATAATAATTAATAATTAATGATATACTTAGTCCAGATCTTAAGGCCGAGTTCAAGTCCTAAAACTATAAATAATAATAATAATAATAATAATAATAATAATAATAATAATAATAATAATAATAATAATAATAATAAACTTTAGGACTATTCTTGGTTAAAATATTTTTTTTATATAAATGTCAATTTTTTTTTTTCAATATTAGTTGCACAAAAATCTGAAAAACTTCGAAAGAATTTTTGCATTCCAATATGTGGAAAAGAGGCTAAAATTTGGTGAGTTAACAGTAAGAGATAATAAAATCCTCGTCCACTCACTATCACTGAACGAAGCTCCCAATCAATCTAAAACTGTTCCAGTAAGTTTATATATATATATATATATAAATATATATATTTATATATGAAGATACATATAGTATATATATACATATATATATTAGTTATTATTGTTATATATATGGTAGTATATATATAATATGTTATATATATATATACATATATTATTACTATTACATTATTATAATATATAAATATATAAACATATATGTAAATATGTATAAATATATAAATACATATTATAAACATAGCAGCAAATTGTTATATACATATTGGTTGGCTGTTATTGGTTAGGTTATACATATTGGCTGCTGGCTACTACCATATATATATATATATATATATATATAGTTATATATATATATATATATATATATAATCATTAATCAATCTTTCATCAATCTTTTTTTAATCTTTTAATCTTTTAATCTTTTAGCTAATCATTTAATCATAGCTAATCATTTAATCATTTAGCTAATCGTTTAATCATTTAATCATTTAATAATAATCATTTAATTAAGCAGGGTGCTGCTGCAATTTGTAGCATAATATTGCCTTTGTTTTGTGGGACTTTTGTCTTTAAGCTGGTGTATGGCATCTCTCCTACTCAATTTTTGTATGGTGAGTAGCTCCAAAATCTCCTGTTCGAACAGGTGTAAGACGGGACATTTTAAGAAGAGGCACTGTGGGGTCATCCTGGCAGTTTTTGCATGCGGCTGTGTTTTCACAGGGATATGTGAAATTCTTTGTCATGGCATTTGGATATATTATGCGGAACCCGATAAAATGCGAAGAACAAACCGATATCATTTTCTAAAGCAACGTTCGTCGGGAATAAATAAACACCAGCTTGTAAACTCCAATTTTCACCTTTGAAGGTGGACAGGGGTGTTAAAACGAGATAGACGAGGATTTGGGTAGTCAGGCGAATCTCTGCTGGACAATTTTTTAAATGACAGCAATATCTTCGTTTTTCTGTTGTAAAGAATAAATAGTCTCTTTGGATGTATTTCTTACTTCATCAGGAGTGGAAATAAGAGATGTTTCCGAGAGACGTTAATAATGATATGATACTTTCATTCTGGGTAATAGTTTGAAAGAGAAGGGACCCATTCTTCGAATCCTAAATCTTCAAATCCTAAAACTTTTTCAAGTGCATCGCTAAGAAAAATGGTTCTTTGCTCAGTAAGAGCTTTCGAGGTAGTGGATCGGAATAAATATCGGGAATGATGTGTCAGCTGAAAGTCCCGGAGGGGGAACAGCATATGGAGTAAACAAATTAGAACCACTAGGACGGGGTACCTTTTCGGGATTGCCCCAACCTTTGAGCATCTGGGGTGTCGAGGGCATACCAGGCGAAGAATTGCTGAAGTTATGTAGAGGACTTTCAGTAAGTACAATGAATTACATCGGAAAAACCTGGTCTAGGAGTTAGAGGAACCGAGGTGGGGTCAGGCTGGGAACCCGACCGATGGTAATAATGCACGCCTTTGCTTATTAACGTCCTATTTTGAAGAGCCAGTTTCATAAAAATTAAACCACAAACTTCTTCATGAGTGAACTATTATAACAATAAAACAAATGAAACCTAAAAGTAAAAACAGGATGGGTTGGAAAGCCGTTTATTTCATAAGGAAGGGTAGTCCTCTCCCCAAAACCGGTCACAGGCCAGAGACTGGCGCAACTTTCCGGACCCTACCCCCGTAGGGTTGGTTGTGGATGTGGCCTCAGAATATCCTCCCGGAATTCTACGCCGGTTTCCCACCCGTGAGCCTCACGGAACCAAAATAACTTTACGTTAAAGCCAGAGATTATACACAAAGTGCATGATAGCCGCCTCCGCTGTTAACTCGCAGGTTTGGGTCCCCCTACAATTGGCAACCCGGTCATTGGCGAACAAAAAGATCATTTTTAGCCTGTACCTTTATCCACTGGAAGTAGTGTGAGGTGGACTGAAAACCTATGTTTTTAAGAGGCAACCGGATGGCTCAGGGGCCAGGATGGGAAAAAATGGGAGGACAACCTCTTTTAGAGTGGGAGGGTACATTCAAAGTACGTAAAGAGACTGATGGGTGGAAATTAAAAAAAGGATACGGTGGAGGAGAATTGAAAGATATAAATAATTTTAAAAAAGATGGGAGAGAAAAAAGATTAAAATATTTCGTATGTGACAAATGAGTATACTAGTGCTGGAGGGAGACGAAGTTCCCCCCCCCCCCTCCCAAAAAAAAATATTGGTTCTTGTCACTATGCTATGTTCCAGGCACCAAAACAAGAATCAATACACCCATTTTACGGGAATATATGGGCATGCATATATACATATATATACAGCAGAAAGAAGAGCAAAGCAGAAGAGCATGTAAAGTTATGTTAGCAGCATATAGTTATATATATATATATGCATATATATATATATAAATAAATTTTCAGTATGATGACCTAAAAGAAGCTATGGAAGGAAAGCCTCTTCAAACCTTCATGGAAATTCAACGAATTAATTCTTTGTCCTTTACCTTCTTCATTAAACCGCCAAATTCGAAACTAGTTCCACACTTTTTTAAATTGTGTATTGGAGAGTCCGGCATTTCGTATAAAAATAGTTTCTATTTTAAAGGAGAAGATAAATATGAGATTGTAGAGCAACAAGAAAATACTGTTTTAGATTTTCAAGGATTACAATCACAACTTGTTGTAGATTATCAAAGACCACAACAAGTTTTTATAGATCATCAAAGACCGCAAGTTGTTATAGATCAACAAAGACAATTTGTTGGTGTAGACAATCAAAGGCCACATGTTATAGATAATCAAAGGCCACAAGATGTTGTAGATAATTATAATCCAAGACCAAATATTGGTGTACTTGATAATCAAAGACCGCAAGATATGATAGATTATTCAAGACCAAGTGTATCATGGGATAATTCGTATAACCTTCCGCTTTGTGAAAATTATAGAACTACCAAACGAATTAAACTTATAACTATGGGATCTATTTTAAGTGTTGATTATCTGAAAGCTTTACCATCAGACTATTATAAAAATATCGGATGCTCAACCCATTGTTCTGCAAACGATGTCGTCGTGGTCGAAAGACCGAACGATGGATTTCAGGTGCTTCGTGTTTTTAAATCAGGAACTTACAACATTTTAGGCAAAGTTTTACCATTAGACAATTTTATGAATCTTAATTTTGATTCACCTACTTCGTGCAAAATCCTTGACTGTGGAATAGTAATTATATTGTAGATATTATTTATGTCAATTACATAAAGAAGAATGCATTACAAGATCTGTTAACTGATATTTACTAGTAATTTACGGATATTTACTAGTAACTTATAAACATTTACGTGTTTTATTAACTGAAATTCAGTTAAACAACAATTGATTTAAGATGTGCCGAGTATTAATTTGTTTTTAATTGTTTTAAGCTAATATATATATATATATATATATATATATATATATATATTATATATATATTTTTAATTTATATATAGTTATATATATATATATATATATATATATATATATATATATATATATATATATATATATATATATATATATATATATATTAATATATTATATATATAATATTTATTGAAAGAGCCATGTATTTTACAATAATATTAATAAAGGAAAATAAAGATTATATAAGTTTTATAAAGTATGACCTCCAATATCGTCGAAACAGGTTTATCACTACTACTACGCCTACTAATAAAGATTATAAAAGAGCTTGGAGGTAGCGTGACAATGAAACATCGTTGCCATGGAGACAGTATGGGTTAATAAAAACCATAGTTTAAAAAAATACAAGGGGTTTTTAAAAACTTTAAAAAACATGGTTTTGGGGTTTATTTGCTTTTTATCTCTTTAAATGCAATATTGTTTTTTTTTTTGGTTTGTTTATATAGTACATACATGAAATATATTAATGTTTTTATAAGTTTTTGAGTAAATATTTATATTAAACATTCGTAAAACTATTTAATTTTAAAAACATTTTTGCACTTTTCTTCAAAAACACGTATTAAGGATGGTTATATAGTGTGCGGGTGTTTGTGACCATTCTCCTATACAGAGCAATTAACCGAGGTGGTAAGAGGTTCTGAAAGAAGCTTGTTAAATGAGGGACATCATCTGATATTTAAGAGTTAAGGGAAAATGAAATACCAAGAATATTAAGACAGTGGTAGGTTTAGTACATGAGTCTTTGAGGGATTGAAAACGACCATGTATTTTCTGTCCCAATTAGAAATACGAGGGAGATTGGAGCTAAGTTGCTCCACGACGACCATCCTAGCTTTGCAAATGGAAGAAATAATGAAAGATGAAGTATTCAGTATAATAAAAGTAGATGGGTGATGAAGTAACGGATGGAAAATCATAGCGAAGAGTTATAGGGAGGGCTGGACACCATTGATAGATTTAAAGGAGGAACGATGGCCGTCTACAAGCCGCCTTTTCAAAACAAACTAAAAGGAAATAAAAGAAACGTATTAGGTGAATAAAGATAGCGAATGGGAACTTAGAAATTGAAGATTTGTGCTAGACTCTTATCGAAAACTTTTGATATGTCTAGAACCACAGCAAAATGCAAGAAAGACCTCTAGGAAGACTAGCTAGAAAGAAAGATACATACTTTTGGTATGTCTAGAACCATAACAAAATGCAGGAAAGACCTTTAGGAAGACTAGCTAGAAAGATTCTTTTGATATGTCTAGAACCATAGCAAAATGCAAGAAAGACCTCTAGGACGAGCTAGAAAGATAATGCTAATGGTATGTCTAGAACCAGAGCAAAATGCGAGAAAGACCTCTAGGAAGACTAGCTAGAAAGATTATTGCATTTTATAATTTTATAAAAAGATTTTTTAGCACCATGGAGAACAAATTTTTCGCGATTCCAGAATTAAATATAAGAAGCACGAGTTTTTAAGAGTTTTGATACAATGGTAATTTTTGAAAGTGTGTTCCTTTGATAACGAGACTAGAACAAGAATTGTTAAACCAAGTTATGGTTCACGAGGAAAGAATACGGAATGTACTTTTCCATACCAGAGAAACTACTTCGGTTATGCATTATGAACATTCGTCGGGATCCCTCACACCGAAGCAATAAATATTGAATTGAAATCGATGAGGTATTCGACAAAGGAATTTACCAGTTTGCAGCACCAATGTAAAATGGTGGCGCGTTTTTGCCGAGGCCGGACCTTTCGGAAGAGAACTTGGAAGAGGCGGAGTAGCCCACAGAAATAAGAGGGAGATTCGAAACAATCTAGAAGTTCAAAGACTTCAGCAGTGTAAAGAGAAAGTCAAATGAGTTAGGTTCATTTCTAATAACTCGAGGATACAGATGGTGAGCTGCACTATCTGCTCAAGGTTGTTATAGAAATGGTAGGAGTAGGTTACCAGTTTTTTCTTTAAGACATTGAGAAAGTCATCAAAGTTTAGGATTCTGAGAAAGGAGAAGATTAGGGAATGTACGCCATTAAGGAGTTTGGGTAGTCGATACTTAGTGGGAGATAACCAAAGGACAATTTGATTTAGTTAGATAGATGGCCAAGTCACAACTAAAATTCAGAAGACTCGATACTAGAAACACAAAAACTGACAAGTTTGTGTTTCACATTTCCACAACATCTGCCTTAAATTGGCCAAAAATTGAAGATTGAGAAAGTAAGTGGGAATAGAGAGGGTTTGCTATCAAAGGGACCAGAAACTCTAGTATCTGAAGTACAAGAGGTGAGGCCTAAAAGAGAGAGATGGTATACGATAAATTCCATCCATCGTACACATATGCTCCCATCGATTAGGTGGCTCTAATTATTTCCATTGCAAAAGAAAACTTTCATGGTTGGTGAATACTACTGATTCATGAAAAAAATTAACTTGTGACGATACTAAGGAAAACGGTTTCTGGTTCTGTTCTATAATAGCTTGTACTTCTTAGCTTGCTACCTGTCTTGGTAAACTGTTTCATCTCCTGGATGAGCACTCGAATTCCCCCCCCCCACCTCCCTCAGAACTCTCAATAGTCCTACTCCTTCAACTTCTGCTCTTTCCCAAATTTGGCAGATTCTTAATTCTTTAAATCTTATTTCTGATTCCCATTCTGGTCTCCTCAATTAAGAAATGCTAGGCTCTTTTTCTTTTTTCCTTCTCTCTAACTATTACTTCTCCACTATTCAGCATTTTGGTGAATATTTTTCTGTAGTGCTAGACCTATTGAAACTATGGCTAGAGTCTGCCGCAAAACTTTGGTGCTTTTACTTGAAAAGTGGGAATTTATGAAACTATTATTTTAATTTTTTATTAAAAGTTTACACTCACGGGCGTAGCCCTATTCTAGGAGGGGAACTTCTCTAGGTAATTTCTACCTAGGATCCAACCCAACTCCTTGCTATGCAACTCTGTCACTCTGCCGATTGAGCCACGGTAGCGGCTAACGGTATGCCTTATTAATTCTCTTAGATTGGTCAAACTCTCTGTCTGTTATCTCTCTAACTGTTGAGCTCTTCCATCACTTTCATTATAGTGATTAGAAATGAAGGGTATAAACTAGGGTCTGCGGAGACGGAGTAGAGAATCGAAACTACGAAACTGCAATGGTCTGGGTGGAGGCGGAGCTACGGAGCTGCAAAAGTTTTTGGATGTAGTCAACCGAAGCCGGAGTCATATTTATAAAATGATTGAATCAGAGTCGTAGTCGGCAAAAAAACAGTTCCCGCCTCCAAAGTTCTGATTTAATTTCTTAAGAGCCCGTGAAAATATTTTTGCCCGTTGACAACAAATTTTTCCATTTGAAGTCTTAAAAAAAGAAATATGCATATATTTCGTGTCCGTCCGGACATTTGACCGAAAATGAATTAGGCTAGGTTATGGTAGGTTAGGTGAGGTTAGTAAGTTTAGGTTAAACTAGGAAATAAATGCTTGTTTAATAATTATTTATATTTTCTGCCACATGATCGGATATCATATATTTCGAAGATCGAAAATAATAATTCAAAATATTGGCAAACCTTCCACAAAGTTTCCATTGTAAAGGACAAATCTAAAGGACAAAAGGACAAGCCTAAGGAACAAAAGGACAAATCTAAGCAAAATCATTAAAATTGCCAAAAAAAAAAATCTGGTGACGAATGCGAATTATCTCTTTATTAGATTATTAGATTAATTATTAGATTAATTAGTTCACGCTTCACAGGCAATGCCCTATTTTAGGAGAGGAACTGCTCTGTGCAATTTCTACCCAGGATCAGCACGAGATATCGAGCCCGGGCCCTGTGTTATGTGATTCTGTCGCTCTACTGATTACTCCACAGCAGTTCAGTATGGATATAAAAATAAAAGCACAGGAAAATTTGAAAGGAAAAACAGTGGCTAAAGCTACCTTATTTATTGTATTTCTCCCAGCTGAAATAATTAAAATAAAAATAATAATAATAATAATAATAATAATAATAATAATAATAATAATAATAATAATAATAATAATAATAATAATAATAATAATAATGTTTTTCAGCATTTTTTAATAAGTAAATTTTTCAATAAGTAATATAAATAATAATCGAAATAATAATAGTATCAATACACAATAATAATAATAATAATAATAATAATAATAATAATAATAATAATAACATTTTTAAGTAATATTATTAATAATCGAAAAAGCAATAGTAATATCAATAAATAATAATAATAATAATAATATAATAATTGTTCTTCAGCCAAATGACCAGGAAATTTAAACACAATAGAGCATGAAGAGTACGAAAATATTGAAAAAATGTTTGAGGGATAAATTTATGAAATGGATATAAGAAATATAATATAAAAATTAATTTGCTTGGAATACTTGCTAAGTCGTCTAGACTCTAGAGCAGTGTTTCTCATTTAAATAAGTGGGCGCTGGAGGCCTAGTGGAGGCGGTTAAGGCGTGTAGGAAGAGTACAGGTTTAAAGGATGAATCACTCTCCCGATGGTATTTTTAGGGATTTCATCTACTAATATTTTAAATTCCTGAAATTAAAAACCTAACTACTACACACAACATCGATTATTTAGTAATTTTAGTTCATATTTCTGCCCTGTTTGATTTGTATAAATCTTTAGCTCTTTTTTTTTTGAATTCATAATTCATATACATATATATACAAAAGAAAGAGAGAGAGGGGTTGTTGTTGTTGTTGGTGCTGTTATTTCAGCTATACATATATATGTTATTATATATATATATTATTGTATTATATTATTATTATTTATTAGCGTATATTATTATATATATATATTATTATATTATTATTATTGTTGGTTGTTTGTTGACATATATATTGGGAGATATATATATATATATATATAGTTATATATTATTATTATATACATATTATATTTCATATATTTGTTATATTATATTATATGTTACATATTATTATTGCTTGCATAGTTGCTGGTGATGCATATTATATATATATATTATATTATATGTTAATATTGCTGCCATATCTATTAAGTATATAGTTATACTTACATATTATTATCAAAGATATGCTATATTATAGATATATTATATTGTTATTGTGCTATATATATACATATATATATATATTGTATTATTATTATTATTATTATATATTATTATTATATATATTATTTATATATATATATATTATTATATATATATATATATATGTATTATGTTATATATTATTACATATATATATACATATGGTAAAGAGTTGGGAAGATGTTAGGTTGAGATATATATATATATATATATATATATATATATATATATATATATATATATATATATATATATATATATATATATATATGTATATGTTAGCATATATATATATTGTGGTTTTTTTAAGCCTTGGTAAAGTTTGTTTAGTGCTGAAAATAATTAATTATAAAAATGGGCGGTAATTGATGGCTTGGAATACTCGCTAAGTCATCAAGAGTATTTATTATAAAGTTGTATATTTTAAATTTGGGTCATTCTGGACTTTCGAAAAATTAGTTAAAAAAAAAATATTGATGCGTCAGATTGATGATGATCACTAATAATAAACTGATGTTCACCAGAGTACTTGTATTGACTGTTTAAGCCAGCGACCTAAAGGTTGGATCTTTAGATTAAGGGTGTAAGTTAAAATTTGATGTTAAAACATTTTGAGAAGCGTAATGCTTTGTAACTACTTATGAAAATCTATAGATAACATTCAATACATTATAGCTACTTGTCATTATTAGAATAGAATTATAAATTATGAAATCATGGGGATTGCATATACAGGTAGTGTTTATGGAAAATGAATCTCAAAACGGTAAAGCTCTATGAGCTAAGTATAGTTATATTTGAATTTTAATGGTGTTCTTAGATATCGGTATTACCAATGTTATTTATAATAAGGATAGTGTTATTATTGTTAATATTGAAGCGTTGTGTAAGGAATATTTAATTAATATAGGAAGTTATGAAATTGAGTTTTGTTATTTAAATATTATAAATAGCGGTAAAAGTTTAAATAGGAGAGTGCTATGTCCTTCTATGGTATTATCTCCTCTTCTATAGGATGGGGTTAGTGAAAGAATTAGAGGTGGTATTAGAATGAATGTAGCTGGTGTTGTTGAAATTTCAGATAGTGGGCAAGGATGCGAATGTCTAGACCTAATCTAGAAATTTTACCCCGAGGACACCGAGGCCGGCCCGCCTTTGTTGGAGGTCGTTTATTACAATAAATTTCGCGACTCCTGAGACTCCACTCATCTTCTAATAAATATTACCCAGTAACTTCAATCGATATACTCCACGAACTCAGGACTCCACGTAAATATCTTTGTTAAAATGGATGTAGAGAATGGTAAAGAGATATGGAAGGGGTATGCTATTATATATATATCTACTAAGAATCATTACTAATTTAATTATTACATATTATGGTTTTGTGATGCGTAATCTGAATAGAGTATAAGAGGATATAGGTAAGAGATGAATATATTATTGGCCTATATATATACTCCAAGTATGAGTTATTGTATAAATAAGGATATTAGATATAGTAAACGACCCTTTGGAAAAGGTAATACACGGTACCCGAATTTAAGTTTTGGAGTAAAGGTCTAACTGGTTTCGTGTAACAAAGCCACTTGATATGGTTGGGAGCGATCAAGTACACAATCTCTGCTCCGCTGGAAGTTAATGATAGTATGTGAAGACAATCATGGAAACAAATAGTGTATCCCTCTTAGTATTGTATAAAAATAGTCATTAGAGTTAAAAGTAAATTAGTAGAAAAATAGAAAAATATTTGGGATAGAAAACGGATTGAGATATGAACAGTAGATAATGTAGTAGGAAGTTGTAGTTTTTAAATGGAAAGGAAAGGTTGGTATTGCGCTTTGCCTATTAAATCGTTTTCCTTCCATGTGTGGAATTAGTAAAATTGAGAGGATACTAAAGTACATTTTAGAGTGCTGAGCATAAGAGATATTAGGTCAAATAGACAATGGAGAAATAATGTATTGTATATAAATATATATTAAATTATTAATCATTGGATAGAAACTTTATATGGTGTAATATACACAACCGGAATAAATTGCCCTTTAGATAGGCGTTAAAACATTTAAATTATCGTAAAGACTAAAACGTAAACAGTTGCCAGAGGATCAGGATACGGTTATCTCAACACGCGCGCACTCTCACGTTACTGTTTCACTCAAGAAGGAAAACGAGGATCAGTTCCTTCCAATTTCAGTTATTTTTTAATATTATATAAATAATACGATAACGAAACTATTATAAGTTTTTTTGATTACGTGGATATATAAATTATATATATTATAATAATATATATATATACTATTTATATATATATAGTATAAATATATATATATTTAATATATATATTAGTTTCGTGAAAGATTAAAAATTTAAATTTATAATAAAACGTTAACGAGAATCTTTACCTTTTGAACGGAATGCGCCCCAACTCTCTTATGCAAAACTCAAAGGGATTTATTTATTAAGGAATATTGATATTATTTTGCTATGTTAAATTTTACGCTTATTCAGCGACATTATCAAATAAATTATCTAATAAGTGATTATAGACTAAATTGAGAGTGAATAAATAATTTAATTATATATAAATATTAATAATAAAATAAATATTTCTATATATATATATTAATATATTATAATATATATATATTAATTTAACATATAATTTAATATATTATATTAATATATTATTATTAATTAATATTAATATATATTAATATATATATATATATATTATTCTAGAAGCATATTTTAAATCTTTTTAATATATATATATACTATAATATATTATAATATATATATATTAATATTATATTATAATATATCATTAATATAATATATATATATATATATACTAATTAATATTAATATGATATATATATATAAATATATAAATATAATATATTAATAATATAATATATATTATATATATTATTTAATATATAATTTTGATTTTCATATATTACTATTCCTACATTCACTATCAACTCTTCTTTTCAGTCAATTTTATATATAATAACGTTAAATATGCTATTTATTAGTAAATTATAACAATAACTGTCTGGGTCTTAATAATATTGTTTTTATTATTATATTATATAAATATATAATTATATATATTAATATATTAATACATATTATTATATATATATATATATATTATAATAATTATATAATAATATATATAATATTAATAATATATTAATATATATATATTAATATATATTAATATCATATTAATATAAATTATTAATATATATATATATTAATATACAATATTAATATATATTATAATATATATACTTAATATAATTAATTATTATATATATTAATATAATTTAGGTAATAATAGGGTAAACTAAGTTTTTCATATACTTCTCATTATTTTAGTAACATAATTTTATAATAGTTATAGTCTAATTGACTACGTTAATGTACTACAATTTAATCTCATATTATCCTTGGCGGACAATTTTTTATTAAATTGGTAATTAAAGAACTCTTACATTTGTAAGAAGTAATTCATCCATTTGAAATAAGATAGTCTACCACTTACATTAAGAATTCTATTATATATAGTAATAAAAATTTTTATATACTAACTATCGAAAAAATACAGGAGTATATAAATAAATAAATATTCTTAAAATATTGCCAACTGTTGATTAAAGACCTTTCGGGGTCTCACATATTATTTAGTAGCATGGTTACCTTGTCAACCTCAACAAGTCAAATAAGTTAGACTCTACAAAGACTAATATAAAAAAATATAACTCTGCGTTTTATTTCAACTAGAATAAATAATGCAAATGTTGTTAAATTGGAGTGCAAGGAACATTATTTTAAATATTATACTAAAAATTTAAAGATTAAATATCTAATCATGAGTGAGTAAAGAGATTAAAGAAAGCCAGGCAATTAACTAATAAAACAATAAAACGGTCTATGGAGAGTATAATATGTAAAGATAGAAAAGCTGTTAGTTCATCATAGCTACAGTACATATAATAAATACGTAAGAAGTTATTAAATATCATATATTTTACTGTTAAAAGATCATTGATGATATTAAAGGATAATTTCTTATATAAATAAATTATCTATATTAACTTGTTTTGTATATCTTTGAGAATATAGCTTATTCAATATTATGGATATTTCATTCTTCTATTATATTTGATAAGTATATTATATATATATATATATATTAATATAGTAATATATATATATTAATTAATTATATATATAATATATATATATATATATATATATATTATATATTATAATATTAATTAATATATATTATATAGTATATGTATATATAATATATAATATTATATATATATTATATATATAATATATATATATTATAATTAATATATATAATATATATAATATTATTATATTAATATAATAAATATATTATATATAATATATAATATATATATATATTAATTATATATATTAATATATATTATATTAATAATAATATTATATTATATATATATATATATATATATACTTAGATTATAATATATATATTATATATTAATAATAATATGAAATAAAATAAACCGTAATAAGTGTTGTTTATAAGTTTCTTTACATTGAAATTTAGGGAAAACTTATTAATTAATATTATATAATTATATATATATATTATTATATATATAAATATACTTAATTTATTATATTATATATATATATATTAATATATATTAATATATATTATATAATTATAATATATAATAATTATTAATATATATATATCTATAAATATATATAATATTATAATATATATATATTAATTACTATATATATTTTATATATATATATATTTATATATATATATAAATATAATATAATATATAATATAATATATATATTAATATATTAATATATATAATATATATATATTAATAATCGAATTAAATTACTATTTAAATGAATATAAACTTACTCACTATTCACCCGTAAAATAAATTACTTGGGCTTTACCTGGATATACCTAACCCTGTATTTTAATAGAATAAATATATATAGATAATTTATATATATATATATTAATATATATATATATTTAATGATAGTGTCATACAATACTTGCCACGCTTCCGTTAAGTATAATATATAATAAAAAATTAATAAGATAAATTGGACTATACTCATTCTAGACAGTTTCATTATATGACAATTAATCATGTCTATTTTATCATTACTTTTTATCTATATCACTATAGATATAATATTTAAAAAGGAATACTGATTTCATAATATATCTATTACAAAAAATATTAAAAACTAATAAAATGCCTAGGCTTAATAAATAATACTTTACACAATATTTTCATCATTTAATTTAATATTATCAATTGGCTAAACGTTATCCAGAAGAGCTTGGTTCAATTTGTGCTAGTAAATAAGGTATTTTGAACTTTTACCTATATCACTATATGCGATCTATGTTATTTCACGCTCGCTCTCTCGCTCTCGCAATTTTGAGTCTTAGTTTCTATTATTATTCCAAAAAAATACGTTGAAATTGTAATGCTACGATCTACATCTTTTTGAACTACTATATCAGTTAGAACGTTTAATATATTATTTTTAAATGCTATTTTTTATACTTAATATATATATATAGATATATTAGATATTATATATATATTTATATATACATATTATATTATATAATTAATATAATAATATAATATATATATTAATATATATATAAATATAATATTATAAATTTAATTATATTTAATATAATATATAATTATATATATATATAATTATATATATATTATATATAATATATATTAATATAATAATACTATATAATATATTATTAATATTATTATTATATAATATATTATATATATATTAAATTATAATATATATATATATATATATAGTAATAATTAATTATATATATATATATATATATATTATATATAAATTATATATATTTATTATAATATTATATATTTTAATTTATAATTATATATATATAATATATTATATAAATATTATTATATATATAATTAATATATATATATATATAGTTAATATTAAATATTAATATATATTTATTATATATATTATTAATAATATAATATATTATTAATTATATATAATATATAAATATATATTTAATATATATATATTATTATAATATTACAATAAGATATATTCGTTCTGTAATAAATTGAGTATGAGTAAAGAATTATTATATATAATATATATATATATAATATAATATCTAATATATATATTATTATATAATATATTAATAATTATATAATATTAATATATTTATAGATAATATATTTATATACTAATATATAATATAATATTATATAATATATTTATTAATATTATTATATATATATATATATATAATTATTTATATATATATTATATAAATATAATATTATATATAATATTATATATATAATAATAATATATATTATATCATATAATTATTTTATTTATAATATATATATTATATATAATATATTATATATAATAACATATAATATATATATATTATAATAATTATATATTATTAATTTATATAATATTATATATATTAATATCTTAAGCACGTACGAGAGTTATCCCTCAAATCAGGATAACGCCACTTGATATTAAGTTAATTCAAGGATAAAGTATAAGTTCAAGATTGTTTAATTAAAGGTCAAGTTTATATATTTTAATTTATATATATATATATTATATATATATTAATTATTTTATATATATATATATAATTATATATTATATTAATAATTAATATATTTACTATTTAAATTATATATATACATAATATATATATAATAATATCTATATATAGTATAATAAATATATATAATTATATATTGTTATTAAATTTTTATTTATATAAGATTCATTTCACTGTATAATATTCCTTCTTTGTCGTATAGAAAAAGCAATAATTCTTCATTTTCAGGATATATATATATAATATATATATATATATATTAATATTATATAGTATATATAATATATTTATAATTGTATCAATATATATAATTTCAGATATATTTATAATAAACTTTTATTAATAATTACTATGATATTTATATTAATATTATTATATATATATATATTATATTATATATAAATATATAATATATATATTAATAATATATTTAATAATATAATATGATATATATATTATAATTATTACATATTATATTATTAATATCAATTATATTACTATTAATTAATAATATTAATTATTATATATATATTTATAATTATATATATATATTTATACATTTAAAATATATATATTATATAATATGTGCAGGTGATATGATTAGTATATATATATAATATATATTATATATAAATATAATTAATATATATTAGATACTATATATATATATATATATATATATATATATATTATATATAAAGTATAGATTAATATATTATATATATATATATAATATATATTAATATTATAATATTATATGTTACATTCATGAGTAAAAAATATAAATTAATATATTTAACCAATTAATAACTGTATATATATTAGTATATTCAATATAATAATATTACTATAAATATTATTTAATATATATTATATATATAATATATATATATAATATATAATATAGTATATATTAATACTATTAATATAATAATAATATATTTTAATATATATATAATATATATAATTAAATTAATTATATATAATATATTATATTATACTTATATTTATATATATATTAATTATAATATATGATATATATAGTTTTCCACAATTCTAACATTTTTTTAAGAAAATTGTTATAATTAAGGTATTCTATTATATATATATATATATGTAATAATTATAATATATATATAATAATACTATATATATATATATATTATATATATTAATATATATATAATATATATATTAATATTATATATATATATATATTAAATATAATAAATTATATATATTATATATAATATATATTTAATATAGATATATATATATATAATTATATATTAAAATAATAAGTATAGTATTAATATTACATGTGAGAATGATAATATAATAATTTCTCCTTCTTTACATTTATACAATATATAATGTAATATAATTAAGTAAGTATCATTATTAATGTTCGATATTAAAACTAATTGTATTGAGAGATATATGCATTGATTATAGTATTATATAATGAGAAGATAGTAAAGTAGATGAAATAAAGTTGGTAATGTACTATAAATATTTATAATAACTTATATTACACATAATTTACTTTTATAATTATCACAGTATATATTCATATAGATTTTAGTGAGTAAGTGATGTATGTTTTTTGTAAGAGAAAATAGGTCTAATATTCATTCTTTATTAGATCCATATAATCTCAAAACTCTAATATCAGTAGATAAGATAATATCATATGTAAAGTTAATATCAATAAATATATAGTATATAACATTTCATATAATAATATGTAGATTATTTTATACTTTATTGAGCGTTTAATGAACATGTTTTATGACATTACTAAATTATCAAGGTAAATAATAAATATTTATATTGTGACTATATAGTGATTATGTATGTGAGTAATATAATAAAAATCTATATTATCTCTATTTTGACTGTTTCAATTCACTAAAGTTGATTTGTGTAAAATTTTCACTTTCCTTAAGATGTTAATAGTATAGATAAATACCGTCGGTATTTAAGTGATTAGTAGAAAATTTAATTATCCTAATATATATATATATGTTCATAACTTTGATATAATTTTATTTCTATGTTATTAGTAATTTTTAATAATAATATTCAACAACTGCTTTTGATATATACATAAAATTTCTTACTATAATTCGGTAGTAAAAACCCTAATGTTTAAAATTTATTCCATCCCCACTTTGTTTGATTCACTATTACCTATATTTACTAGTGTATTAAATTTGCTATTTTGTACTTTCTATGGGGATATCTACTAATTACTTAATATTATTATTTCATGTTATAAATTAACTATAGTATATAGTCCCTATATACTGTATGTGTATATAATAATATATCATTTAATAATAAATATTTATAAGTAAACTATATATATTTAGTTGCATTCTCTTATGACCAATTAGGGAGTTTACTAATAATTTATTACTACTCAACTAAAGGAAATGTGATAACTGCAATTAACATATTAGGTTAATGACAATGTGCACGTTGTAGATAATTTATATTTAAACCAGTCTATAAGCTAAACCTACTTAAAAAAATTATTTCTTCAATTATGTACTATAGTGCTATATCATTACTAACCATCTAATATTCCATTTGTATTACTATATACTAGATAATAAACTCATATTTTCTAAGTCCTTCCTATTATAATAAATATTAAAGGGCTTTATATTATTACTCTTTACGCCTACTGCAATAGAGACATAAATGCTATGAATACATCTCCTGTCTTGCTCAGTTATACTCTCTTGTAAGAATGACCTAACTATAGGATTACCTAAACTATAACTAAAGACGATCCCACAGATTAATATTTTACTTCTTTTTCCATAGTTAATTAGGTCTTAGTCTTTCATTTATATATATATGTTGATAAAATGGGTATTAGCTTATGTTCTTTATTAAATATTTATAAAATAAAACTAACTTTACAACATATCAAAATATATTATATTTTGATAATGATTTTTTAATAAATAAACATTTCTCCGAGCGGGCGGCGTTCTGGAAACCCCCCTCAATCCAGTAGGTCATAAAGCAGTTTGCCCAGGGTATGGTGCAAATTTATTATTCCATAATAATAAATTTAATCCATATTTTTTCTTAATAATATATATATTAATATTATATAATAATATATATATATATAATAATTATATTATTATTATATATATATATATAATAATATATATATAATAATATATATAGTATATTAATATATAATATTATATATTATTATATATATTATATATAATTATATATATATATTAATATATTATAATTAATATATATAATATATATTATAAAAATAATATTATCTATATATATTAAAAAGGAAAATATTATTAACCATAATAATTATGTTTATGTATTTTATTCCTAACAATTAGATATAATTATAATATATTAAATATATATTATAATTATATATATATTTAATATTAATATATTTATAGGCCCCACAACACTTATGAAAAAATTTTAAGTCAAATTTAATTGTAATAGTAAATTTAAATTGCGATATACAGAAATTTAACAATATTCTCCGTTATTTATTAAAACTAAGAGCTTCAGTTTTATATTAATAAAAAAGCGCACAAAAATCTATAAGTTATAATAAATTTAATATTTAGAATAGCTAATATCATGGAATAAAAAGCTTTATTGAACTACTTCCTCTAAAACTCGCCACACAAAACATATATATAAACTCTGACTATACTCCATAGAAAAATATAAATGTACTAAACATGGGGCTTTCTTGCCGAGGTCAATAATTATATAATCGCTCTCTTTGAGCGAGCGCAGTAAGAAGGGAGTTCACCTAATAACTACATTACAGAGATTATTCCTAAATGATAGAGACAGACTGCGTTCCGTATGGAACATATCAATAGCCATTCAATTTGATTCTATGGTGGAAAATTAATAATATCAAATAAAATATGAGTATTAAGATTATGCATCACTTAAAAGAGTATACTCCTTATACAATATATAAGGGATATAGATATAAGAATTAAATATATTCATCTCCAATAATTAGAGATAAGAAAATATAAACAAATATTAATATGAATATAATTAACCAATATGCTAATATACTATTAATAAAGCTAAAGAAGATTCTTATAAAAAAAAAACAATAAGAAACTGCATAATAGATAGAAGAATCGAAGCTAACAGGACAAACCTAATAGTGAACGTGTGGAAAATGTGCATAATGCGCAAAAAACATATGAGGATAGGATACTTATTTTATTTGAATATATACGAAGTGAAATGAATAAAGATTTCCCACAATATATTGACTGCAAATAATATTAAGAAAATAGAGAAATTCGTTAAGTACGATACCTCTTATCTGGTGCGAGGCTTTTCCCGAAAGAGATAGATAGATAGCATAGTAATAGATACATGAGTGAGGCTAGATTACGCGAACCCATCACAACGACAACGAACCTAAGGCTACGACTCAGAGCACAATCCACGAACCCACTAAGCAACCATACAACACCACACCAAACATAGCGAACAAGCAATCGACACTAACTAAACTTTATAGAAAAGGTATATCTCATGTATTCCATGTTGTTATTTTCCCCATAAATAGGTAGGTGATTTCTACCTCAGTGAGGTTTATTTATAGCTTAGGTGATATATATAATATAATATTATATAATTATAATTATATATTAATATTATTATATATATTAATAATATATATTTTTATATATATATATATATATATATATATTAATATATATTACATGGACTTTTAATATATTTGGTAGTTCTCAACTAATAAAGGCATAGATATGAGCGTTATGCTATACTATATCATCATGTATACCTACCCCCAATAAGACCTTACATTAGATACTAATATAATATAATTATATATAAAATATATTATGTATTATATATTTAATATATATATAATCTATACTATATATATATATAATATAATATATATATATATTAATATATTAATATATATATATTTAAATATATTAATATAATTATATATATATATTTATTATAATATATATAGTATTATAATATATATTATTTAATATATTATATATATATATATTAATATATATTAATAATATAATTTATATATATATATATAATATTATATTATATATAAATATAATAAATTAATTATATAATATATATAGTATTAAATTATTATATTATATTATATATTAATATATTATATAATATATATAATATTAACTATATATATATATTATATATAATATTTATATATTAATTAAATATAATATAATATATAATATTAAATATCAATTTAATACTCAAACCTTCTAATATAAAAATGTATTTTTGTACTTACGTCCTCTGCCTAAAAATTTGAGGATTTAAAATCTTTTCATTGGAAAGATTTCACAAATTGAATCAGGAACCGAGTCTCATCGTTATAAAGAAGCGCTAATATTAAATTCAGATTTTATCTAATATATATATTATATATATATATTATTATTTATATTATATATATATTGATATATTTAAATATATATATAATTAATATATAGAAGAATAATATATTTTAATACTATATATATATATTTAATATTAATATATTTAATAATTATATTTATATATAATATATATATATATATATAATATTATATTATATTAGGTCTATTAAATTATGATAACCTCATTAGTTGTATCTGATGATGAAAAAATAATTTATTCTTAGACATTTCGTAATAATATTTACTATTGTTTAATTCTTTATTATATATCTTCTATATCAAGATTTCGAAAAAATTAACATTAATATTTCTGATATTACTTTATATTATATTTGAATCATTTGTTTCAATAATTATTAATAAAATAAGTAGAAACTAGTAAAAAAGGCTATAATGATCTGAGTCGTAATATAAAAAATAAATGTATATTTTAAATTATATTATTTTTTCATTAATTTAAATAATTTAATCTCATTAGAAACATGCTGTAATGGAATGTATAATATAACATTTACTAAAATATGATATCGGTATTGATATACCCGCCTATTTTAGTCAAGGTATCCCAGAGCAACAATCTAATTAAGGCATTATTTATAAATAAGGAGGACATCATATTATTAGATTCAATAGAGTTTAAGTGAACACATAAGAGACCAAAAAAAGGTAACAATGTGATAAGTTGATGTATGAATTGATTCTTCTCCTTTAAAGCTTGAAAGAGATGTCTGAAATTTATTTAAGATGAAATACTGTATATAGAAAAGACAGAGCCTCTCCTCATGGAGAATTTCAAAAAAAGGACTTCTAACAAAGAAAGATTCCATAGCCGCTATATCAAAGCCCGTGCCCGACATGATTCTTAAAAAAATATGATTTTATAGGAAATCCTATAGGATCCTGGAGATGAATTACCCTGTAATTGTTCAATAAACCCCTTATAATTACTCCTCTTATATAGGCGAGAAAGTGGCCTGTTTTCCCCGTTTTCTCATACATTTATAAAATGGCATAGCATACACTCATATAATAGTTACAGATGGTCAGTATTCACCATTATAAAAACTGGTATTTTCGGGTATTAAAATTCACAAATAAATATAAGACTATGAAATATCATGTTCATAAGGATACCACTTATCTTGGGCTATTTAGTGTCTAACAGAATTTCCCTTCACAGAACTGTTATAAAATACCATTGTGTATGTAGATTGATACTATAGGTCACACATAATTTAAATTTGTTATATTATAGCCTATGAAAAATGAATAAATTAAATTAATTGATATTATGTTTTAAAATTGGGACCCTTTATATGAAGGGTCACGAAAAATGACTTTTTAATTCTACTGCTTTGTAATAATCGATTCAGTATAAGTACATTATATCAACATCATCATATTTTAATTTATCTATTGATCCCAATTTATAATCGTTTGACAATGAAAGGATATGAGTGCAAAAATTATTTTAACATAATAAATTTGATAACCGGTGATGAGTTGGCGAGTGCTTTTAGTGTTCTGGGAGCTTTTTATTTCATAATAATATTAAAAAAATAATCCAAATTTGGATATAAATAAAAGGCTCCACTACCATAAGGATGGGTATCCAATAAAATTTATCAATTTACCGTTCTCCTCAAATAGGAAATAATAGCAAATTATTTTTCCAGTATAGAAAACATTTTACTCGTACTCTCGGAACACTTATTATATATATAGGCTTATCTACCCCTATTTATATATATATATATATGATCTTCATACCGTATATTATCTATTGTGTGGCAGTCTTTACATCAACAATTCCATTGGTGTTAGGGTATACTTGTTGTATCACTATCATTAACATTATTATTAGTTAGGGTAATTAAAGTTTTATTATGATTATATATAATAATATAATATATTTATATTATATAATATATATTAATATATATATATATATACTATAATATATAATATATATATATATATATACATATAATATATATATATACTATATATTAATAATATATATTATATATATATATAATATATATATAATATCCATAAATATCAATCATATAAATATATCGAATAATAGATCGATATAATCGCCATTAATATCAGGCTATCAGAACGTAAAAGTATTTCAGATTTTATACTATTAATATATTATATATATATATATAAATTATATATATATATTAATATAATTATATATTATAATATATATATTATTATTATACAATTTAATTTCATATTTAAATAATATATATATATAATATTATATAATTATTAATATATATAACTTTATATATTAATATTTATTATATATAAAATATATATATAAATAATAATATATATAATAATATAATTAATTAATATTATATATATATATTATCAAATCAAAAACAAAACAACAACATACTAACAAACAACAACAACAACAACTAAAACAACAACTATGCTTAACAATTAAACTTAATAATAATAATAACAACATGTTAAATAAAATAATATAAATAATAATATATTAAATAATAGAAATAAATAATAAATATAATAATAATATAATAATTAATATAATATAATTTAAATATAATTAATAATAATAATTAATCAAATAAATGAAACTGCAATTTTATCTATAATAATTAATATAATATATACAGTGCATATGTCACTGAGTACATAGACATCGTAAAATAATAGATATTATAAACTAATCAAATATTATAAAAGAAAATACTGATCTCAGATTAATAACTAATATAATAACTTTAGAATAATAATTCAAAAATTATCTATATAATTATTGATATTAGCAGTTAAAATATTCATATCAATTAATATATTATATTTTTATAATTTGACGAAACATTAGCATAAAATGATGAACAATAATAATAAATCAGAATAATATTTATAATTAATGGAATAATAAAAATAATTACTTGTTAACATATAAATAATAATAATTGAATTAAAATAATAAATATATATCCGCAATAATTTAAAAATTAAAACTCTTAAATATTTTTCAAACACTCAATAATTAAAAAATAGATTTGAACTTGTTTCATAGAGTACTCAGATAATTAAAATATAAGATAACCTGGAAAGATTTTTGTGAATAATAATTTAATAAATTAGAGTATAAAAATATATAATAATCCAATAATTAAAATAATAAGTATTGAATAAAACTTAATAAATTAATTATGTTATGATTCTATAGGTAATAATATTCTTCATTAAGTGTTACAATTATTTATATAATGAATAGTTGAGTACCCAACAAGGACTAATAAGAGAACCATTAATTAACCATTTTCCTTACCTTTAATATAAATGTATAAAGTATATATGGAAAGGAGTAGGGATAAGATAAATTACGATAATATTAGCATTTAAGGATATAATATTATTTATAATAAATAAATCAAAATAATTTTAAAAATAATATCCAAAAATAAATAATTAATAATTATAATAATCTTAAAATATAATAATAATTATAATAATAATATAATATATTAAAGATAATAATTAAATTAAAATTACAAAATTATTTAAATTAAAATAATTAATTATTAATTAATTTACATATACTATAATAAATAATATAATAATAATAATTACTATAAAATAATAATAAATTAAATTATAATAATATTATATAATAATTAAATAATAATAAATAATAATATAATTAAATAATTAATATTAATAATTAATTAAATAATTTATATATTAATGTTAAATATAATACAAACCTAATGTAAATAATAATAATATAATTACATTAAAATAATATAATATTATAATAATAATAATAATTATAATAATAATTAATATAATATAATAAATAATTATAATAATAATAATATAATATGTAATAATTAATATAATATATATAAATTATTAAATAATAAGAATATAAAGAATAGTAATAATTAAAATTAAATTATAATAATAATAATAACTAATAATTAATTATATTAAATATAATATATAATAATTAAAAATAATAAATAATATAAATAATAATAATTAATAAATGTTTGTGCAGTGATCTAATAAATAATTAGAGGGTACATATTATTACTTAAGTAATATATGCTAGTTATATTAAAAATCATATCATAAAAGGCTTTAGTAAGTAATCCTTATAGCTTAAAAAATCATTATATTCAGCTGTATCCGACCATTCGTCTGTGTATTAAGAAATATTTAAAGTTAATTCAGAAAAGATTTCTTTAACCTTTTCAATTCCTATCGATTTATGTTTAGAGCTTCATTTATCAGTTTCTTGTATACTTTAGTTGTTAGTGTATGTCTTTGCATGTATTATAGTATATATCTTTATATTTTCTATTTTATTATTTTTTTTTTATTTCCTATAGTAGTCAAAACTCGCCTATATAAGTCCCCGTCCTATAAACCCCGGCATAGCCCGTCAAGTCCCGTTCGCACCCAGTTACAGTACCCCTATAGTTCATGACCCGGTCTAAAGGTAGCTCCACGTCAGGGGTCCCAGTGCAACTCAGTCGATATAGTGTATTTATATATGTTAATTTTAATTAAATACCAACCAATAAATATACGTAAAATAATAACCGATAATATGTAAAATTAACGGTATATACTTAATAATATTTAAACTGGATTGAAAGTATAACTATATGGAATAAATATATATATATATATATATATTAATGATATATATATATTATATATTAATTAATATTAATTAATATATATATATTATATAATATAATATATATATATATATATTATATATTATATATATAATATTATATATATATATATATATATTATATTATAATATATATAATAATTAATTATATAATATTAATTATTATTTAATATAATTATATAATTACTTATATTATAATATAAGTATTTTATATTAATATAGAAATATTAATAATATATATAATATATTTATATTTATATATATATAATATATATATATATAATAATATATAATTATATTATAATATTATTAATATTATATATATATATATATTATATATAATTATATATTAATAATATATATTAAGAGTAATTAATTATATATATAGAGAGAGTGATATATATATAGAGATTATATAATTTTATATATATTTTATGATAGATAATTCCTCCCTTTATAATTGGATAGTGATATAAATAAATAATAGTTTTAATAATAATGATTTGACCGTACTTATTATTAATTAATATATAATATTAATCACTAATATATATATATACTATATAGATATATAATATATTATAATATATATATATTATATCTATATATATAACTATATTAATATATTAATATATTATATATATTAATATTTAATATATATATATATATAAATATATTAATTATTACATAATATATATTAGTATATTAATTAATATTAAATATAATATATATTAGATAATTATATATATATATATTAATTATATAATAACTAATATATATAATATATATATATTAATATATATTATATATTAATATTATTAATATATATATATTAATATATATATTTAAATATATATTATATATATAATATATATATTATTATATAATATATATAGATATATATTATATATATATTATAGATATATATAATTTATTATAATATATATTATATATATATAATAATATATTAGTGTATAATATATATATATATATATATATATATATATATATATTTATAATGGACATTTATCTATATATATATATAAGGTAGATCTATCTTTCACTCTATAGTATATAATGTTATTTAGTAGGGGAAAACATCAACATAACGAGATAATTTTTTATTATTTTTTTTTTACTATATTGTATAATATTATATATTATATTATCGTTTATAATATGCTTCATTAAGATTATTTTTACTTGTTATTTATTAAACAAGATGTAAATGTAAAAATTAAATTAATTAAATAGATATAATAAATATAATTAAAGTTATATCATAGTATAGATAATGTATAATAATAAAATATGTAATCGTTATATATAAGTATAGTTATAGTTGAGTATTGATAACTAATAGTTAGTATATTTACTCTAAAATGCTTTTGTTTTTGTCCATCACCACTTATTAAAATATTAACACTTAATTAATCCATTATTCCCCTCCTCTCTCTCCATTTTCAATATTATTTCTATACAGCATATCTCTTGCCCCGCTTAACTTTACAACCGCTTATTGAAGCTACTTGGTAAACTACTCCTACATTATCTAATCGGTATATTGTCTCCACTCCAAAGGAGTATTTAATATTACATAACAGAAATTGATGCCCCCTTTCTAATGTTCGTCCCAGAAAAATATGCGCGGTACGATTGTATATTAGCACCATATTCCCCTCTTTTCAAATAAAAAAAAAATATCAATTTTAGCCAATACTTACATTGTCCGCCGAGGGTAAAGTCCGACTAGCGAACATTTTAGCCAATAATTTATCTAGTTATTGAAATTATTAGTTAATGTAAATAAAATTGAGAATTACGTTTCGTGATTTGAAAAAGTGTCTCCGTCTTTTTTGGGTCTAATAAAATATTACTGATATACAAATTGAGCCAATTATAATATGCAGTATAAACCTATAAAAAAACCGCTGCCATTGATGTGAGCTTTATATATATCAATAACATATACTACTACTTCTTATATTCATTTATGAAAGCCTTTAACTCGGATATATTAACTGAATTTTAGATTTTATTTCTTTGTTGTTTGGAGGTTGGAGGGTATTGGTTGGGGTTGGGGGGGGGGGGAAGTTGTAGATGCTGCTGCGGCGGAGTGCTTATAAGCTACTATTATTTGTTGTTGTTGTATGTTTTGTTAGTTGTTGTTGTTGTAGTTGTTGTTGTTGTTGTTGTTGTTTTTGTTGCTGTTGTGGTTGGAGGGGTTGGTGGGTTGTAGTATATTTTTTGTAATAGGGTTATATATGTCGTTATATTATTTAGTGTTGTTACGTTAGCTCACGCCATTTTTTTAAAATAGTTGTGTTGTTTTCGTTGGTTGATTGTTATTTGTTCCTGTTGTCTGTTGGTGGTTTCGGTTATTATTTTAGCATTGATAAGGGATTGTTTCGTTGTGTAATTGCTCGGTAGTTTCGGATGGCTTTGCCAAACTTATATGTCAATGTGGTGTCAATTAATTATTGAGTGTGAAAGATGCAAGATTAAAATATTTATTATTTTTATCCTTCCTCCTCCTCAAAATAGAATCTAAAATAAACTCAGCATATACATAAGATAAACAATAAAAAAATATTTGTAATAACAAATTTAAAAAAGGTTAATATTATGACCAGAATTATAATTGTAAATCGAATTAAATTAAAAAAAGTGCTCAAATTATATTAATAATAAATATAAATAATAAAAAACCGGATAATTAATAATATCAATTATAATATATAATAAAAAATAGTAATAACTATAAAAAGAGTATATATATACACATACAGAAATTTATATTAGAGTATAAAAAAGCATTCGTGTCCATAGGATATTATAATAAATATTCAATTAAATTAATGAATAATTAATTATTATAGATGAGGGTAATATATCCAAACCATTCTTCTTTTTTTTTTTCTTCATTGGTTTACCCTGTTTAATTAAAATCTTGTAAATTTATATGTTGCATGTGAAAAATCTTTTGGATTGCAAAAAAGTATTAATGTATTGGTAATTATGTGATTAATAATTGAGAGAGTTTATGGATGTTGATGGTAAGACATATTTTTCCATTATAGCTGATTTACTTGATGATAATGGATTAATAGTAAATTATAAATAATCACTCAAGAATAAAAACTGTGACATTTTAATAAATTTGAGATTAAAAAAATATTCCACTTCCATTTTACTTATTATTATTATTAGTTAGTATGCTATATAATAGTTAATAAATAGTAATAATATTATATAACAATTATAATCAATACATTAATATATAGTATGATACATTAATATATAGTACGACGAGTCAATATGATATAATTGGGATAATTAATAATATTAAACCTATTATATATAGATTGAATATATAATCTATATACTATAATTAATAATAAACAGAGTTTCCCCTAAATATATAACAAACCTTGTAAAATCTCTAAAAGAATAAAAGAGAATGGGATCATATTAATAATAATATTTCATTAAATTGTAAAAAATTAATTAAATTTAATATAAATAATTTAAATATAAATCAATATAAATAATAAATTAATAAATAATAATAATACAAAAGCATAAAGCTTCCACAATAATTAAATATTAATTACAATTGGATCAGATAGAAATTCTATTAAATAAATAAATTAGAATTATATTAATAATAATAATAATAATATAATAATAAATAATAATCAACCAGAATAATAATAATAAGTAATTATTAAATTAAATAATAATAATAATAATAATAATAATAATATAATTAATATAATATAGATGTAACGTAACCCAATCATATTTATACTTTGTAGTTTTGAATAATTAAATTAAATGGTAATATAAATTATATAAAATAAAACAATTTTACTTAATTACAAAATTAATAATAAATAAATAATAAATTAATAATAATAATAAAATAATAATAATATATAATAATAATAAATAATTAAATAATAATAAAATATAATAATATAATAATAAACACCAAAGGATCGAGAATAAATAAATTAATGAAGACAACTTTGTTTCAAATAACGGTTGTTATTCTCAACATATAAGAATAACTTAAATAATGTTAAATTGATTACATTATAAAAGGCAAATCCATAAACAAAACAACTAGGAGATATATAGGAGATAGATGAAGAGAAAGATGATAATGAGAATGTATAGTATGATGAATATACTATATAGAGAGATAGACACACGATGAAGGATAGAATACGAAAGGAGAAGAGATGAGAGTTGAGATATGAGACTGAGAGATAGATAGAATGAACATATGAAGAAGAGCCGAGATGAAAGGATAAGATGAGAAATATAAAACTGACTTTAGATAGCATATGATTAAGTTATAGATTAGATAGATAGATAGATATAGAATTAAGATTAGAATAGATTATATAGGAATAGTTAAAGGATAAGAGATGTATTACAGATTAGATATGAATTTAGATAGAATAGTATAGATAGAATAGATATAGAATAGATAGATATATAAAAAAATGGAGATAATAAAGTGTCTCTGAGAGAGATGAAGAGAGAAAAGAGATAGAGGAGGAAGCTACGAAATGATTATGAGAGAGAGTGAGTACAAAATGAATAGAGAGAGAGGTAATATAGATAGGATAGATAATTATAGGGGGAAATATATATATATATATATATAATAATATAGAGAGCTAAGATAGAGAGAGAGAGAGATAAGAAGATATATATATATAGATGAGAATAGATGGACAAGAGAAAGGATAAAAGACTAATAATGATGGATATCCCTTCGATATCTATTGATGAATAGTGCACAAGGATGAGGTTAAAGATAGTATTTTAGAGATTCGGAGAGGAGAGAGGGAAGGGCTTGTTTAAAGAAGGGAAATCCTTGAAGAAGAGAAGAGTAATATTTTAATAACTAGATTTTATATATATGAAGAATAAGAAATCGTATTAGGCCCGGACTAATATAAGAATATTTAGAGGTGAGAAATTATTAGGGATAGAAAAATAAGCATCGAATTAGATTTATGATATAAGGTAGGAGAAATACGATAATGGTATAGTATAAATAATAAGGATTTAAATAGATAAGAATTAAATTATGATAGTATACCGACCTAGGTAAAAACTCTAACGCCTCATGATAGATTAGTAGATTATTAGTGAAAGAAAGATATAATTAGATTAGTAAGATAGGATATAAAACGGAAGACTAAAACCCAACAGATCTGATTATAGATATTCTCGCAAAAGGTGAGATGAGATAGATGTAGTAACATGTGAAAAGGAAGTGATCATAAATTGTTGGATGCTCGGTGAGTCTAATCGGTAATCTCAATAGTAGATATGTAGATAAGTGAATGGAATAAATGTGAAGTGTAGAATAGAGAGTAAGAAGAAGGCTAAAATCTTCAATAGAATATAGAGTACGTAGATTAGAGAGAGAGAGGAATTGATAGTCTGATATATAGAGAGAGAGTAATGAAGAGGATATATATCGAGTCATGGATGATGAATATGATATAGAGTAAAAGAGAGATTAAACTCAATTAATGAGTCACCACAGCGGAATTATTTAAATAATATCTTTCAATGATTATATCTTACATAAAGGATGTAAATATTGTACTGTTATTCATATTTATATATATTATTATATTTTATAATAATTTATTATATAATTAATAATAAATATTATTATTATGGTATATATATTTATCATATAAAATTAATTATATATATATAAATAATATATTTATATAAATATATGGATGTATAAGTAATATATTATTTATATTTGAGAATATATTTTATATTGTCTATGTCATAATTAAAAAGTTATATAATATTATATTATATTATTATAATATTATTATTAATATAATTACTTATTATAATATTTAATATTAATATCTATATTATTATATATATATAATATATATGATATTATTATATTATATTAAATATATATATTAATATTATTATAACTTATTATTATTATATCATTTATATTTAATTATAAATTAATATTATTATATATGTATTATATGATTATATATATATTTATATATAATATAATATAATATATATTATAGTTATGTATTATTCATATGTTATGTTATGTTATGTATGTATGTATGGGTATGTTATGTTTATGTATTGTTATGTTATGTTATGTTATTAGGTTATGATTATTTATTAATAATTATATTATATATATATTATATTAAATTTATAATTTAATATTATATTATATTATATAATATTTATATATATATATATATATTTATAATATATATTAATATTAATACTATATATATATTAAATTATCATATAATTAATTATAATTACATTAAATCATATATATATATATCATATAATAAATTATTATATATTATATTTAAACCCGAATTACTTTGTTGTTTCTGATCTTACTTCAATCTACTGCGTATGGTAACGTATATATCACGTGTAGGCCTTATGTCCCATTTATTTATTTTATTCAATCTCAATAAAATTTAAAATAATATAATATAACATAATAGAATTTAATATACGCTCTATAATCTAAATGCTATTGTGTTATTATGAGTTATTAATTGGTTGGGGAGGTTGTCCATTGACATACATAAGAACAACTTCTAAACACTGTAATTGTATATTTACTAATAAGCGTCTTTATAATAGAGGGGATATTGAGATAATACTATTTTTCTTTCCTATAGGTTTTTATACTCGCTGAGCTCGTCTTCCTTATATGTTCCTCCTCAGTGAAATAAAGGGTATTATAAGTATAGAGGTGAACTTATTGTAAAAACTTTTTTTTTGGATAGCAGTCGTTGTTCAAATTTGAGGTAAGATTCAGACACCAGCTTATTAAATGATGATCAATTTGAGATAAATGTCTTCCGCTTATCAGTGAATATAGTAATAAGTGTAAGTGCAAATAACTTTATCTGATAATATATATATATATGAATATATAATCATTATAATATATATATATAATAAATATATATATATAATTATATTATATAGTATATTATAATTATATATATATATAAATAATATATATATATATATATATATATAATCATAATAATATATAATAATATATGATAATATAATATATATATAGTACTATATTAATATATTATATATATAATATAAATATATTATTAATATATATAATATATATTATATATTATTATAATATATTAATTGATATAATTATATATATATATAATTATTATATATATA